>RXPK01000643.1:0-59723 GCA_004143645.1 Protaetia brevitarsis
TCGCCTCCTAAGATGACGCCAACGTCCGTTAGCCATCCCTAACGGAGCCGCCGCAATTACCCCTTCTGTACTCGCTCGGGGATTCTAGGAAGCCGGCGTCGGTCGCCAACACCTCCAATTGGATGGGGGAATCCTTGATCGAGGTACTCTCGATGCCGCTAGATGGCGCCGGGCTGGGAGAACGCGTACGATCTGTGGATTCGTTGTCTGGTTGTCGGATGTTGTCTAGGGAATGCGAACGTCTTTGTCTGGTCTATAAGAGGATCAAATCAAATCGTTTACTTAAACATCAATTTAACAAGAATTGATTCCACGAACAAAGAGAAAACAATTTACTAGTAGCAGAAGAAATGCTTAAGCAAACGCAAACAATTTGCTGAGTGTATTCAAGTTGCATACTTTGCTGGTTATTGGTTGGTTTCTTTGCTAAAACAGCTGTTGTTCAATTTACCGAGAATTTTTCACATTTTTTTATTTTGTTTGGTATAATTTTTGTTTAAGAGTTAGTTGTATGATTTAATTAATTAAGTGTTAAGTTTTTTAAATTATTCCATTCATTCAAATATCTATTGTTCGCTAGTGTTGTTTTAATGCGGATTCTATTCACTGTTGTCATTGAATTGTTTATACGACTGCGTTGTACGATTTTAAGAGAGGGATTTTTGTAAGAAATACAATTGTAGAGTTTTGTTAAGGACTTCCTTGTTCGACTATTGACGTGAGTAGACGTGTTTTTAAATCTCTGTTGCCATTTTATATTTCATTTTGATATTGTAAATTTCGCATTTAATTGTCTTTTAAATAGCCAATCAAGGAATTCTTATCGTAATAATTGAAGATACGAGTGGATGAAGGTGCTATGTCGCATTTTAAAAGCTTTCTTTTTTGCATGAATCAAGGTGTTTTGTACCCATCTTTCACATAGCACCATCGAAAATTCCAGATATTCAAGAACTCGAGTCTTATGAATGTATGAAGGGGTTATGTTATACTACTTTTGAGAAAAATTACATAAAAAAACTTAATTTTGTAACATTTTGTAACATTTTGTAACACCTTCATCCACTCGTGTCTTCAATTGTTAATATATTGAAGAGTGCACTTTATAGATATAAGATCAATTATTATTTTTTGTTTAGGAAGATATAATTTTTAGTTTTTTTTCTCTCATTATAGTTTAAAGAGTTAATTTTCCGTTATTCAATTTTGCTGTTTCATTTCTATTTATCAATCACCTTGTTTGGGTGAGTAGAAGCATTGTTCTTGCATTTAGGTTATTGTTAGTTTTGTGAAACCACGTGGATAAAAATTCAAAAGTTGGGTATTTTGGATAATCTTCCTGAACAAATAACACTTTTGCTTTGCATAGGAAATAGTATTGTCCTATTTTAATTTAGAGTCAAGTGCAGTTTTTATTTTAGGCCAGAACCTTCAGTTCAGGGTTTTTCTTCTGCACTATTTGTAATTCGACCCTTTTTGAGAAATAAAATTGATTGTTAATTAGCATCTTTGGGTTAAAAAATTCTATTCTTTTATTTTAATTTAAACCTTTTCAATTTTTCGTGTAATTAAGAAAGCCTGATTTCATTCAGTCACAATTTACTTTTCGTGGTTAGATTCACGTTTTAATTTGCGAGGGTAACTCTGAGGTTAATTGTTCTTTTGTGCAATTTAAAATATTTTCGGTTCAGCTAGCTAAAATTATTTTTTCTTTTTCTTTGTTAAATTCATTTTGCATTTTTCATTAATTCAGTCAGTACACATGCATAAGTTATGATATGTCTCTATGATATGACACTGCCATATGTATATTGACACTGCCAATATCTTGTTCGGATGCTAAAAGCAATAGATCATGTAATTGTATGTATGTATTCTATCGTAAACATGCTTGTCGGCGTTCCTTTAAATATTGTTTGTAATGGTTTTATTACTTGCTATTAGGTTAAAATTTTTTTTTTATGGCAATTTTTACAATAATGTTAAAAGTATTAAATATTTAAAAAATCGGTTATTAATCCTAACTTCAATGACCGATAGTGTGGATGTCAAACACTCACCAACGTTTAACATTAATAAATAAAATCACCAGTAAACAAAAAAAAAGGATACAATTTAGGTTTACTTTTTCTTTCTAGTCAAATAGACCCGATTAAACACTACAGCAGGGTTAAATAAATCACAGACGAATATGACTTTGCAAGTTTCAAAATTAATATAGAAGTTCGAAAAATTGTAATCAGCCATTTTAGTGGAACCACGGCGTGTAATCTAAATACGCATCGAATACATTTCAAAAAAATAGCAGCCCGGACACATCATACAAGATACGTAAATATGTCACACTCAAAACAAAAACAAAATTAACCCAAACTAAAAAACTAAATAAAAAATAAAATATAAAAAAACTTTTATTTACCAATCTTATACTCGGAAACGTTATATTGAACAGCGAGTGCCTCTTCTTCATCATATTAGTTCCTTCGTGCTGCTCAATTTACTGAATTGCCCCGCGTTTATGACATTATATAATTGGTATATTATAGTGTGTGTGTATTGGCTTGATTCCACTTAATGCAGATTCAAGGCAAGCGTTGTGTACACGTTCCTATTTTTTTCTCCTTTTTTCAACGCGTAATACCATTAAACATGTTTTTTTACTGTTATGGTGTTTATACTGTTATAATAACAACTACATTTTACATTTAAAATTACACCTGTTAAAATTAGTTTGTTGGGTGTCAGTGTTGTGATGTGATGAAACGTTATTTTTAAATTCTATTAGACTGCGTTCAGATAAACTGATTGAAAAGAAAGATAAAACAAATAAATTGACATACTTTTCTAATTGCCGATACTATGAAATATATTTATTTTGCTTATAATAACAAAGTTAGTTTTTATGTTTCGATTGATAAGAGATATCATGTTGTAATATCCTGAGATAATGTGAGAATAAACTAAATTCATTTTATCATTAAACACAGAAAAGGGGGTGAGTTGTTTTAAAATTCATTCACTGTAACTTTTGCAAAGGTGCTCATCATTAGGAAACAAAACTAATTATTACTTGATTGTGATCGCACGCACATAAGCATCGTTATGTTTGTTCGTTAATGATCGGGGTTATGTGGTCATTTTGTTTTACGACCCTGTTGTTAAACAATTATTTGACAGTGGGAGAGCGGAGTGTGGAACACGTAAAATGTTGCCTTTTCCAAACTAATTGCACATTTCTAAAGTCATTAGTCAAGATAAAAATACCACAAGACGCAGATAACATATTTCAACACTATTTTAAAGTTATATTAAATTCCTAATATTATTGTAACGAGCGCCAACTTTTCAACTGGCGGTTCCGATAGGCGTCCCTAGATGGCGCTGGCATAGCGGAAGAAGAACTACCTACGACGAATAAACAGAGGCAGCACCGGGTCGAAGATTCGAGAATATTCTCCAGAATCTTCGAGGACGTTCTAGAAGGCCCTCGAACAATCTGGACGTTCGCGCCAGCTAATAAATAACGCGTCGGGTTGGCAGGAGGAGTCAATCGATACGAGTTCGATAGTGCGGTCGCGATTGAACTAGTACATGTAATATAAAATATCGTTTACATAAATAAAGACATTAGTGTTAAGTGATATAGTAATAAGCATTTTTAATAGATTTTAATTACCGTAATTGTGTTAATAGAGTAAGTGAATTTAAATATATCGCCTGTGTGTTTTTCTAAAACCCCGACAACGTTTTAAGAACAGAAAAACGTAACAATTGGTGTCAGGTGTGGGGTATTTGGCGATATATTAGTGGACTAATGGTAGAAACAATGGCAAGCGAAATACTGTAAATTAGTGGACTTGAAAGTGGTAGATCTCAAACGGGAATTAGAAGAAAGGGATGAAGATACGAGTGGAAGGAGGCCGAGCTCAGTCGAGATTACGAAGAGCAATAGAAGCAGCTGGTGAAGATCCTGAGACATATTTGTTTGAAGTGTCTGGTGGTAATGGCGAACTTTCTAGTGGAACTTAGAAACATGGAAGAGAAAAATATGGAAAAATTCTCGCAATTTAGAAGAGAAAGTTCTAGAAATTCTCAGAAAAATTCTAGAAAACTAGAAGAAAAAATTCTAGAAAAAATTGAAAACATGGACGAGAAGAATATAGAAAATTCTAGAAAACTGGAAGAAAAGATTGAAAACATGGACGAGAAGAATATAGAAAAATTCTAGAAAACTGGAAGAGAAAGTTATGGAAAATTCTCGCAATTAGAAGAGAAAGTTCTAGAAAAAATTGAAAACATAGAAGAGAAGTTATAGAAAGTTCTAATACGTAAACAGGAACTAATGAATAGAATCGACGAAAAACTCCAAGAAGAAAAATCTGAATGATTGAAGAATTGGACGGTCGCATGAAGGTGCTAGAAGAACAAATTCATTTGGAGCTATACCGAAGACGGAAGAAACTGAAAATTCAACCAATACGGAGACAGTCAGTTGGAACCACAGAAATATAGTGCCCATCTGTACGGTTCAAGGTAAATGTGACCTGCCTACCTTCGATGGGGAGAACGCCCTTAGAAGATTATATGACGCTGCTGGATACAACGGCTACGGTATATGGCTGGACCGAAACTACCAAGGCAGCCATGCTATCAGTAGCTCTGCGCGGCGATGCGTTGAAGGTACTCCAGCTATTCCCTTCGACGGAGCGACAAAAATTACCAAACGCTACTTAATCAATTGGAGATGCGTTTCGTAATAAACATCTGCCAGCAAGTATATCGCTCGCAGTTGAAAAATCGCTGCAGAGGTCGAACGAGACTCTACAGGAGTATGAAGCTGACGTCGTTCGTCTGTTAAGAGTGCGTACCCAACGGTACCCGGAAGATGTGTGCGAGAGTCTCGCTGTGGAAACTTCCTGGATGGCCTGCTTGATAAGGATACTCAACAGGCAGTGAAGCTCGCTCGGCCGCAAACGTTGAACCAGGCTTTAGCTCAAGCACTAGAGTTTGAAGCCGTGAAGCAATCGGTCAAAGGACCCTGCTCGCGTCCGTGTTCTAGGGAGTCACGAGGAAGAAGAGCCATTAGAAAGAATTATCACGAAATTAAACGAATTGATGACGAAAATGGAATCCGTGCAAACTAGGCAACCAGGAAGACGATGCTGGAATGTGTGGAAGGATGGGGCACTACGTAGTCGGTGTTCCCGATCCACGAAAACCAAAGCCGACGGAAAACTAAAATGGGCCGACGGGAAGGGGCGATCGTCGACCTATGTAGGCTGATGCCCCAGTAACACCAGTTGATTGTTGCTTCAGTGGGATGTAGACCTAGCAGCCTCATCGTGTATGGCATGTAAATGGAAACCGAGAGATTACTGATAGATACTGGTGCAACAATGACAATTCTTCGGCCGAAGCAGTGGAAGGAAGAGCCGGATATATCCAACCAGGTGGACGCTACGTACGGCAACTGGGCAATCAGTCAACGTGTTGGGGAGACGATGGCCCACTTCCGTATTGGTGATACTGCATGCAGTATCGTGTAGTAGTTGCAGATATAGAACAAGACGTAATCCTCGGAATGGACATAATGACAGAATTTGGTTTTAAATCTGGACTTGCAAGCAGGAGTGTTGAAGATTGGTAAAGAAGAAGTTATTCTTAACCATAGCAAGAATATGTCGGCCTGCGTAGTGTTGGCAGAAGAAGTAACTGTGGCGAGCCGCAGTGAAACCATTGTGGAAGCGAGCGTGAGTGGAGATATTCCCAGGGCAAGTTTTAATGCTGGAACCGGGAGCGATTAGCGGTCAAGGTCGTGGAATACTGATTGCTAAGCAGTGATACAAGCTGAGAGAAAATTGCCCGTCCGATTGATGAACGTCAATAGTTATCCAGTAAAGCTGAGGAAGGGGTACCTTTGGAAGTTGTGCTAGTGTCGTCGATTGTCAACAAAGAGGATGGCGTAACAACAACTCCAGATCCGCTTCCTAGATGGTTAAATAACTTCATTGACTTTCTTGTAAGGATTTGACAACACAACAACGCCATACCGTTGAAACAGCTGCTTGGACGCTACCAAGATCTTTTCCAAGCAGAAGACCGGAACACGAGGGCAGGACTAATGTTGTACGACATCGAATAGACACTGGAGATGCCCAGCCGATCCGCCAAGCCCCCAGAAGATTGCCATTGGCGAAACGAGCCGAAGCAGAACAAATTATACAGGATATGGAGCGAGATGCGTTAATTGAACCATCGAACAGTCCATGGGCTTCCAGTGTACTGGTTGAAGAAGAAGGATGGTTCAACTAGGTTCTGCTGGATTATCGACAACTAAATAATGTAACCAAGAAGGACAGTTATCCTTTGCCCAGAATCGTGACACTTAGATACCCTAGGTGGTTGTAAGGTATTTCGACCCTCGACCTGAAGAGTGTATTGGCAAGTCGAAGTAGAGGCAAGGATAAGGAGAAAGACGGCCGTTACGATCGGGACAGGATTGTGCAATTAACGTCATGCCATTTGGGTATGTAATGCCCCCGCGACGTTTGAAGATTGATGGAAAAACGTTACTGAGAGACTATCCTGGGAAACTTGCTTGGTATACCTCGACGATATAATTGTCTTAGGAAAATCTTTTGAGGACCATTTGAAGAACTTGGAGCAAGTATTTCAGCGATTGAAAGGAGCAAAATTGAAGCTTAACCCCAAAAGTGCAACCTGTTCCAGAAGCAAGTGCACTACCTCGGCCACGTAGTATCAGAGGATGGAGTGTCGGTTGACCCAGGGAAGATAGAAGCGGTCAAGTCTTGGCCGGTTCCGAAGACAAGCATGAAATAAGAAGTTTTCTTGGGCTATGCACTTATTACCGACGATTCGTTCCTGATTGCTAACATCGCCAAGCCTCTCACGAGACTAACTGAAGAGGCAGAGACTACGTCTGGGAGAAGATGCTGCCAGGATGCCTTTGAAGAATTGAAACAGATGCTGACCACTGCGCCCATCTTGTGCTATCACAGAGCTGACGGAAAATTTATTTTGGATACTGATGCCAGCAACGTGGGCATCGGAGGCGTGTTTCCCAAGTTCAAGATGCCACGAAAAATGCTCGGTTACTTCAGCAAATGCGTCGAACCGGAACGCAACTATTGTGTGACCAGGAGAGAGCTGTTGGCGTAGTTAAGTCTATAGAGCACTTTCATAAATATCTCTAGCAGGAAGTTCTTGTTAAGAACCGACCATGCGGCATTGATGTGGTTGCTACGCTTCAAGAATCCGGAAGGCAGGTTGCCAGATGGATAGAGCGTCTTGAAGAGTATGACTTTGATTCGGAACATCGGCCTGGAACCAGTCATCGAACGCTGACGCATATCGAGGAGACCCTGTTCCAAGGATTGTACGCACTGCTGTCGTGCCGAAGAGAAAATGAAGCAACCTGCTTGAGGACTACTGTCATAGATGATAGATGGACTGAAGACCAAATCCGAGCTGACCAGGAGTCTGACGAAGTTTTGAAGTGTGTGATGGAGTGGAAGATGCAAGAAGCGCGGCCTAACTGGGAAACGGTAGCACCGTATTCGCGAGAGCTAAAATCGTATTGGGCTCAGTGGGCTCTTTGGTAATGGAAAATGGTCTTCTCAGACGAGTGTTAGAAGACGAAGCTGGGACCAATAGCAGACTTCAGATTGTGGTTCCGAAAGCAAGAATTCCCGAAGTTTTAAAACTTCTTCATGATGGAACATCGGTGAGGGCATCTTGGGTCCGCAAGACTATAGAGAAGGTCAGAGAGCGATTCTATTGGGTTAATTGTAGAATGACGTGAAGGACTGGTGCCGGAGATGTACAACTTGCGCCGCTGCCAATGGCCCTTCCCAAAGAAAGAGGGCCCCTATGAGGCAATACAACGTTGGCAGTCCTTTTGAAAGGATTGCGATTGATGTTGCCGACCATTTCCCACGACGAATTTGGAAATAAATACATCTTGGTTGCAGTAGACTACTTCAGCAAATGGGTGGAAGCTTACGCATTACCAAATCAGGAAGCTGTTACAGTGGCTGAGACTTTAGTTAAAGAACTTTTCAGTCGGTTTGGTGCCGCTGAACTTCACTCCGACCAGGGACGGAATTTTGAATCAGCAGTGTTTCAAGAGGTGTGCAAAATATTGGGTATTCGCAAGACCCGAACAACTGCCTTGCACCCGCAATCAGATGGCATGTGGAGCGCATGACAGGACAGTTATCAAGTATCTATCAAAAGTTGTCGCAGACCACCAGCGAGATTGGACCAGCAGCTACATCTATCTTGCTGGCGTATAGAGCATTCGTCCACGAAACCACTGCCAAAGTCCATCTAGTGTGCTTTTGGACGAGAGCTGCGCTTACCATGCGATCTTAAGTCGGCTTTAAACCAAATGAAGAAGTAGTTGGAGAT
Source organism: Protaetia brevitarsis (assembly GCA_004143645.1). NCBI lineage: Eukaryota > Metazoa > Arthropoda > Insecta > Coleoptera > Scarabaeidae > Protaetia > Protaetia brevitarsis. The sequence goes on from RXPK01000643.1 coordinate 8,431, forward strand.
GACTATGTTTCGAACTTGCGGAGGCGAATGGATGATATTCACGATCGGTGAGGACCAATATCCATGAAGCAAGCGACCGCATGAAGGAACACTACGACATCAGAGCAAATGAAGGCGGATATCAGTCTGGAGACCTGGTCGGCTGTTCAATCCTCAGCGACGTCGAGGGCTTCTCGCCTAAGCTGCAACGATCGTGGGACGGCCTTACGAAGTGATAAAGCGAATTAATGACGTCATCTATCGCATCAGAAGAAACCCAATGGTAAAGCAAGAGTGGTGCATTTTAATCGCCTAGCTCCTTATCTTGGGGACAATCAAGAGGACGAGCAGATGGTCGAGTTTGTAGACTCCCGAAGAAGAACTCAGCTATGAGGAGTTTATGGACAAGTATGGAATGGCCGCAAAGTGCGTCATGATGTAACAACGGAGATTCAGAGGATTTGTTTTGGCTCCTGAAGGTGCGCGTTAGCACATTGTGTTGCCCAAGATTTAAGAATGGGCAAGGGATAGCTACCGTATTCAAGAAGAAATTTGGTGGTGTCCAAGATCTCCGAAGCCTGAACCCTGAGTGGGCAAGGCTTGCATTGCCAGGAAAGAAACGCCTTTATTCTACTTGGTGACCAAAGAAGCCTCAGTTGGCAAGCCAACCTACCGGACGATGTGGGACAGCTGATAAGTTTAGAGAGCAGCTGTTGGAGCTGGAGATCAATAAGTCAGGGTGCCAAAATAGGCTGTGGATTGATGGCTTGGACTGGAGGTCGTAAGGAACATGCTCGAAAAATTTCCGATATACTGGAATAGAGTTCCTAGTATGCAGCTACAACCCGCGGTCAGCAGAAGGGAGGCGACGAACGGTAGCGTGCTATTTCTTCCGGACCTCGTCGTGTAAGAATGGAGAACTGTTCGTATCTTCATGGAGGTGATAGTTCCTGTTCCGGGACGAACAATCTAAGGAGGGAGCAGTTAACGAGCGCCAACTTTTCAACTGGCGGTTCCGATAGGCGTCCCTAGATGGCGCTGCATAGCGGAAGAAGAACTACTACGACGAATAACAGAGGGCAGCACCGGGTCGAAGATTCGAGAATTTCTCCAGAATCTTCGAGGACGTTCTAGAAGGCCTCGAACAATCTGGACGTTCGCGCCAGCTATAAATAACGCGTCGGTTGCCAGGAGGAGTCATCGATACGAGTTCGATAGTGCGGTCGCGATTGAACTAGTACATGTAATATAAATATCGTTTACATAATAAAGACATTAGTGGTTAAGTATATAGTTAATAAGCATTTTAATAGTATTTAATTACCGTAATTGTGTTAATAGAGTAAGTGAATTTAATATATCGCCTGTGTGTTTTTCTAAAACCCCGACAACGTTTTAAGAACAGAAAAACGTAACATTATAATTTATTAGAGTTAATAATGTATTTTGATCATATATTTTGCAATTGTTATGAATTTAAAATTCTTAACATTTTGTCACTTCGATAACTGATTGAATAATATAAATTGGGAAAAGCATTGTTTCTTACGCATTCAATTTATATGTGGTTATGTTATTATGCGTTAAAAAAAATGAAAATTAAAGAAAAAACATTACAGAACGTATTTTAATACCAATAAAGTAATATTTTTATTTATCCTATGCTACTTAGACAGAGTAACTATAACCAAAAATAAAGGTTTTACGTTTTTGTTAATGCATTGTGATAATAGAAGAAAAAACGCCATGTGTTTTATTGAAATTAAAAATAGATATACAAACAAGAGCATATATTATGTTTCACATTTCCCTTAGGATTAATTTTTTTTTTTATAAATTAATGTGTCTGGTTATTTTTTTTTACTACCTAATATCGATTGCTTACAACGACTGAATGAATCAAGTTGTTTCGTTAAATCAAAATGTAATGCATTAAGAGGGCAAGATACGTATGGTGGGTTGCATAAATTTCAATAGCAGGAAAAACTGGTTTATATAACTATAAGAAATATTTAATGAAAGATTTTTGCACAAAATAACTTAAACAATATATAATTTCGTTGTACGAGCTTGGATTCTGGAATAAGCTTTAAAACACGATTATAAAACATCATAAAGAATAATAATGTAATTGAGCGTCGTATAAACGCTGTAGAAAAAAAAATTACACCGTTTTGCAACAATGAAATATAAAATTGAAAAGAAAATAGCTAGAAAACAAGTTATTTCAGTTAAAGATATAATGGTCCGGTACGTGTTGCCCTCTGTACGATACGTTGCTAAGCGAAACTATAAAAGTTGTAATTAAAAGTACTTTGACATTTGACAACAGCGTATTAGCGTATTGAGCATTCATTTTAGTATTTTTAGATAGGTATTGTCATGATATAAGAAAATAAGGTTTGCTGTTGCGCATCTAGGTGTGACGTATTTGAAGGCCAAACAGTACTACCAATCCAATAATTTACTAGATATGACCAATGTAAAGAAAATTAACTCCCATTTTTTTAAATCTATCCTATTAAAATCAATAAAACTGCACAAAACTTGCACTGAAACAAAATTTTAGATAATTCACATTATTAAATGTAATTTTCAATTGAATGCAAAATCGTTATTGCTTTGTGATGAATGATTCTGTTGATGTAAAGTATTTTTTGTCTTTAGTATAACATTTCAGGTTTGCTTATTTTAATGCAACGAATCAAATAAAGCATTAATAATTACAAGCTTTACTTTAACTGAAAAAAAATTTCTCACGCAGAGATTCGAACCTACGCACTCTCGTTGACCGGACGAATGCTCTACCATTTGAGCTAGAGAGGAGTATGCAGGTTCGTGCGACAAATCGACAAATGTCAGTATCAGATATTGAAAGGCCGGCAAGACGGCGAATATGCAAAGATCGCAAGCTTTTATAGTTGAAAGAATTAACGAATTAACTTGTATTTCATCTAATAATTGTAATCATTAAAAACATTTTTCTTGGGAAAAATTATTCCTCTTAATGGTTACAGTTATTAGCAGAAAATGCATTAATTCATTACAACACAACTGTTTCATAGGCGATATGAGTTTCATTACTTGGTCAAAACTCTTGATGTTCCGCTTTTCGTTCCGGACACCAAAAATAAAAACAAGCCGCCTAAAACTAAAGAGTTCCGAAAAAAATTCGTAGACAGTTGCAGTTTTTTTTTTTCGACAGGTGCTTTTGTTTTATCCGTTTGGTGGAAAACGGGCTTTAGTGAGTGGAATATGGGATTCTTTTAAATAATAATACTTTGCTTACACAAATCATATTTTACGAGTTTCAACAAATAAGCATTGTTTACACCAGAAGAGTAAAAAAAAATCGTTTAGAATTCGTGTATATTATAAAAAATAAAAGAGGAAGGAAAAAATATGAGATATATGTCGGATTTAATCATCATTATACATGAATTTCCACGAAACTAGGGTTTACTATAGCTATCTTCAAATGTTTCTAAAATACTACGATTTTTGTGAAGATTTTGACATTTACACCAGCGCTCGGCAGTTAGGTGGAGGAATGTAAACAAGTGGCTCGTAAGAGCCGCTTGTTTACATTCAGGTTAAAAAAAATGGCAGTACGGAGGAGTTTTTATTATCAAATGCAGTAAATAAAATAGAATTTAATAATTGGGAAGTATTTTTCTATACGATTACATATCAACATACATATTATAAAAAAATATAAGAAGAAAGAAAAAATATAAGATATATGCCGGATTTAATCGTAATTATACATGATTTTCCACGAAACTAGGGTTTTCTATAGCTATCTTCAACTCTTTCTAAAATACTACGATTTTTGTGAAGATTTTGACATTTACACCAGCGCTCGGCAGTTAAGGTGGGGGAATGTAAACAAGTGGCTCGTAAGAATCACTTGTTACATCAGTGTGAAAAAAAAATGGCAGTGCGGAGGAGTTTTTATTATCAAATGCAGTAAATAAAATAGAATTTAATAATTGGAAAGTATTTTTCTATACCATTACCAACATACATATCATAAGAAAATATAAGAAAGAAAAAATATAAGATATATGCCGGATTTAATCGTTATTATAAATGATTTTCCACGAAACTAACGTTTCCTATAGCTATCTTCAACTCTTTCTAAAATACTACGATTTTTGTGAAGATTTTAACATTTACACCAGCGCTCGGCAGTTAGGTGGGGGAATGTAAACAAGTGGCTCGTAAGAATCACTTGTTTACATTCAGGTGAAAAAAAAAAAATGGCAGTGCGGAGGAGTTTTTATTATCAAATGCAGTAAATAAAATAGAATTTAATTATTGGGAAGTATTTTCCTACACTATTGCCAAACTGAAGGATCTTATTGTATTATGGAATTAAAATATTTATAAAACAATGAATTTATCTTACTTTCAATTCCACCGGCGGTTTGGAGATGGAACGCCTCTTTCACAAGCAACATTAGTCTCATATTAACTCCTAAACAAGCCGGTCCTCAACTGTTTCGGGCATGGCCGCGCCATCCGGCAGACAAGAATTCTGTCTCGAGATGGGCAAATGATTCGATTCGCTTGTTACGCGTGTGCGCTCGTTCGTTTCCGACTTGCCGGCACTCTTCACCCTGCCTTTTTTCACTTTCTGCTCAGAGAGACGGTCCAAAGGCAGATCCGTGAGGTCTATGTTGTAAACGTGCCTCGCCAACACCCTAGTCAAAGTTTCCAAAGTTTTCTGCGAACATCAAAACAAATGAAATTAGTAGATATATGTACGTACTAAAGTGAAGTTCTGAAATAAAGCCCCACAAAGTTTACGCAGTTGACATAAATTCACTTTAGTTCCGATTTTTTCAAATGTACATGGCACAGCTTGGACAGGTGGACAGACAATTTATTCAAGTGTACATACAGCTTAAACGGGTATGCAGACAGGTATATGATGCCATGGACAGACATAAAAGCAGATAGACAGACAGGTCTCTCAAGTGCCAGTTTAATAATAATAAAAGTCTGTGAATTACTTATGAGAACTTTAATTTAAAGTAATTTTAAAGCTTGAAAGTAATATTATGGAACTCACTCTAAGCCGTTTAGGTGTATAAAAGTGGACAAAGATATGGTGATGATTAGAGACCGGATTACATGCAAAGTGCATATATTTTATTTTTTGCATATCTTTAATTATAGTCTATATGTAGACGTACTACACTAATTGAAGTTATATATAGCGATTGCATATATTGCATATTTAGGCATTTCTATACATATTTTTACAAAAATTGCATATATTGCATATTTAAGCTTTTTCTTATCCTTTCTATTAGTAAAAATTCCTAGTAATTCCTAATGTAGATCGACAACCGACAATTCTCAGCACGATAAATCTTTTACATTGGTTTCTCTAATACTTTTTTTCCAAGAACTGCACGTGTTTAATTTCGCCTAGCAGATGGGATGTGGTAAATACGTTTTATTATTATTAATTCCCAAATAAACTATTCATTCATTGAATATATTTGAGCGAAACAGCATGTAATTGTGTTACGTTTTTAAATACTGTGCGTACATACAATGAGTATAGCGAACAAAATTTCCATATGGATTAACCCATATCCTGAACTGGTAAAGGATGGCGACAAAATATTTTGTCGAGCCTACAGTAAACTGGTAAATTTAATTTTACTAAAAGCTTTACAATTGTCTTTAAATTCTTTAACTTTTGATATAAAATGACAATTGTTGTTGTAGGTATCTTCTGAGAGAAAATACCTGATTGATCAACACGCTAAAACTTCATCACATATTGGAAAATGCGAAAAACTAAAGCGATCCGCATGTGTACAGCAATCTATACGTCAATGTGTAGCATCAACTTCACGAAACTCACAACAAGAAGGATATAATACGGATTTGTGTAACGCATTAATTTCGTCTAACATACCATTAGCAAGATTAAACAATGTTAATTGAAATCATTTCTGCCAAATATTGCAAACATAATTATACCTGACGAAAGTACCTTACGAAAAAATTATGTCACATCTTGTTACCAGCAAACAATAGCAGAAATTCAACAATTGGTAGGGAATAATTTCATTTATATCATGGTAGATGAAAGTACGGAAAAGTGTGGCCGTTATATTGCCCATTTGTTAATAGGAATTTTTCATGAAGATATTGTAGTAAATCATATATTTAATTTATTGTAAAGAACTTCAAAAAATAAATAATGTGATAATTGCCCAATTCGTTCAAGAAGGTTTATCAAATTTCTTTTCACCTGGAAGTATACCTTGTGAAAAAATGTTACTAATGTTGTCCGACGCTGCACCATACATGATAAAAGTCGCGCAAAATTTAAAATTTTTTTAGAGTAACATTATTCATACCACTTGTTTAGCTCATGGGTTCAATCGTGTAGCCGAAGACATTAGGAATCAATTCCCTTTGATTAATGATTTAATTAGCAATGTCAAAAAAGTATTTTTAAAAGCACCTTTACGAATTCAATTTTATAAGGAGCGACTTCCCGGTGTTAAGTTGCGTCCTGAACCGATTATTACGAGATGGGGTACATGGTTAGAGGCCGCAATTTATTTCGCCGATAATTTTGAATGAATAAAAAATGTAATACTTGAAATCACTGCTGACAGCATTGCTCTAGAAAAATGTAAAAAGATAGTAACATCAACAGAATTGCTACAAAACCTTTTTTATATTAAGTCAAATTATAGCTTTGTTTCAAGTTCCATTCGTAAACTAGAAACGCAAGGGATGTCGCTCTCGGAATCAGTCGAAATAGTAGACGAATTGGATATGCTATGTAAGAAGGTTAAGGGTACAATAGATAATTCTATATACGATAAATTTAAAAAAGTGATAAATAAAAATGCGAGTATTTGAAATTGAAGAAAGTTAAGAAAATTTTTAAGGTGAAATAGTAAACGATTTCGACTTTAATTTTAGTTTTAGAATGTATTTCAAAGTTAAAAAAATGCACCAATTACATCTGTGAATGTTGAAGGAAGCTTTTCTATTTCGAAACATATGTATTCTGATAGAAGACAAAACTTTCTTTTACACAATTTTGAAAAACGTTTAATTATAAATTGTTTTAAAAATATGTTGTGAAAAAATTTTGTGCAATAAAGTTAATGTTTAAATTTCTGCTCTTATTTATCTTATGTAAAAATTTTGTATATTGTCGCAATTTTTTTTTGCATATATCCCCCAGGTTTATGCATAATTTCTCAAAAATCGATGCTTATATATGCGCATATACTCCAGTTTTTCTTTTCTTTGCATATAATCCGGTCTCTAGTGATGATATATGATATAGGTATAGACCCGTCTATTTACGCGTGCAAAATTAAAGAAGCAAAAAAAAAAATAAATGTTAACGGTTAGCGAATAAGAAATCATCTATTTCGGCAGACGCCGCGTGCGTTATTTCGGGTATATTATCAGTAGATTTACCGGCTCGAATTCATTTCGCGGAATTAAAGAGTATAATAACAAATTTAAGCAGAGGGTTAAGGGTTAAGAAATTTTTACGAATAGGTCGAAGGGTGAGCTTTTGTTGTTTATAATAGGGGTATTGAATTACATTTTCTATTGATGTATGAACGAAATAATGGATCGACTTACGGCCCATTCCTTTATCAGCTCCTCCCAATTAGTCAAAATAACCAAAACGTGTAGGAAACGATCCCACAGTTCCCTAGATATCGTCACGTTTAAATTCGCCTTGATCCAAGTGACGATCAACGTTTGAAAAATGGCAGGCGCCAACTTCCCACCTAACGTGTGCGCCTTCTTCTGCGGGGGATTTTCTCCAAGGACCAAAGAGGTTATCTGCAGTAACACCACGAGTAATTGCTCCCTAAAATAACATAATATTCTTACTGCTACTTTATAAAGAATATCATAAAATGAGGGGTATGAGTATACCAAGTCCCGTTATCCATTCTCGTGTTCATCACCATGTAACGATAGATATTCAGCACTCTTTTGCAAGCGTCCGTTTGTTCTTCGAGCAAACTGGTGGGATTTACTTCTAGGAGGAAAACGTTAGCCGCGTGCGTCATGAATATTTGTAAAAAGTTCTGAAATGAAAAAATAAACAGTATTGCACCAAATACGATCGTTTTGAAACGGGCTAACATTTAGATTTGACGTTTGGTGGGAATAAATTATAGATAAATTATAACCCATATTTTGGTACGAGCTTCATTTGTTTTAGGGCGACTTTTGTTTGTCAGAAACCATCTTGATTTGTTTTGGGAGCAAATTGAGTAGGTAACTCAATTGGAGAAAATCGCTATAAACTGTTCAAACTATTGCCCATTTATTTCCAAAGTCTATTAGAGCAATGTTTTTGATAGCAATACTAAGGGTTTGTGTTGTGTTTAAGGAGAAACTTTCGTTGCTATTGTTATAACATATATAACCTAATACCGTGCCAATGTATTAACAGTGCAATTACTTGTGAACGCTAGTGTACATTAAATTTTAAGACGCCCTTTTCGGACGGACCATCTCTATTGATTTTATATTACCCTTAGTATTTAAGAATTTTTATTACAAAATCAGCTTAAAATCTTTAGCTTAGTTTTCTACGTTTATTACATAGATCATCCGCGAATCAATCGAACACAGCCTATCTTTACCGATCCCGGCTTTTCAATGTTATAAATATACCCTCCGAGAGAAGTTAAAGGCAGAATCATTCTATTGTCGGACGATTTCGGATTGCACATCCGCTGTTCACGGCGTTAGACAAGTGATTTCTCGACCATCACTTGCCTTAAGATAATATCCGAATCTCTCGTAAAACCCCGTCTCACATTAAACCTCCATTTTAATAAACGTAGTGCTGGGGCAACACACATTTCGCGAGTGTATTTTGTGTTGCATATTTAATTTGCTTAAAACTGCTGAGTCATTGTGTCGAGAAAATTTCATAATAATAATTTAGTTTGTATAATTTTAGTTAAAGATTTAATTGTATGATTTATTTAATTTAGTGTTAAGTTTTTTTAAATTAATTCAATTCATTTGTTTGTCTTTTGTATGTTGGCGTAAATGTTGTACGTCTGCGAGGTTTTCTGTTGAAAAACAACTGGAGATTTTGTGCGTTGCGTTGTACGCAGCTGTTGCATTTTGAACACGCAGTTCCTTGGTAGACGCTGGCGTGAGTACATGTATTTTTGATTTCTTTGCTGCCATTTTGTATTTCATTTTTATATCATAATTTGATTCGCTTCGATTAATTGTTTTATTTCGTCCATGAAGGAATTCGCTAAATAATAATTGTTATTATATTGGTGTGTGCACACCATAGGTGTAAGATCATTTATTATTTTCTGTGCAGGAAGTTATGTTTTAAGTTTAATTTCTCTCATTATAGATTTAAGACTTTAATTTTTCCGTTTTCTCGGTTTGGGTGAGTGGAAGCTTTGTGCTTGCATTTAGTTTTTAATTCTCGTTATTTTCTAGAATTTGTCCACGCTTAATTTAGGTTGTGTTAATTTGATACCACGTGGAATGATTTGAAAGATATTGGTTTATCTTCCTGAACAAACATATCTTTTGCTTTGATATAGGAAATAGCATTGTCCTATTGTAATTTAGAATCACGTGCAGTTTTTTAGATTTAGGCCAGAACCTTCTGTTCACGCTTTTTTTCTGCAAATTTGTAATTAACTTTTTTTTTTCTTTTTTTTTATAATAAATTTTTGATTGTTAATTAACGTTGTTGAGTTAAAATTCTGTGGGGCTTCAACTGATAAAACTCTAATATTGGAAGGCGAAAAATGCATTGGTAGAAAATTGTCGAAAGAAAGGTTAATCATGTTATTTTGTGCGAATGCGGCTGGACAAAAAGAAGAGCTTTTAGTAATTGGGCGGCTGCTCGACCACGGGCATTGAAAAATGTACAACTTGGTAATTTGCTAGTCACATGGACTTCAAATAAAAAGGAGTGTATGACCAGTGTATAATGCTGAACTGGCTTCTGGACCTGGACAGACGGATAGGTTTTAAGAGGTGAAATATTTTGCTTTTTTTTGGACAATGCTGGAATACAACCCAGAGAGCTAAACTTGACAAATATCGAAATCATTTTTCTGACCTCCAAACATGACATCCGTTTGTCAGCCCATGGGTCAGAGAATAATTCAAAATTTGTATTTTGTTACCGTAATCTCATTCTAAAACAATATGAATGATGTCTCCTCTCCCTCAGAACTTTCCGCATCACTATTTTAAATGAATAGTACAGCTGATAATCGTCAACGTAAGAATGAGATTTGAGAAGTTGCCAAGATAAAGAGGCGGTGTCCAATGAGAATGAGATTGAGGTCAAAGTGGATCCCTGCGGGATACCCTCTAACACTGAAATAACACCATTTAATTTGACATATTGCGATTTGTCAGAAAGGAGACTATGAAGTATGGAGTCAAGGAAATGTCATCAAAATCCATAGAACCCAAAGTAGTGTGTGTCGAATGTCCAAAATGCATTGCTGCAGTGCAACTATGGCTAGTTCTGACGCTGGAGGGAGTAATTTTGCGATAGATTGCAGCAAACGTGCTAATTTGATTATTTATAATTAACTTACTTGTAATCCAGCCCGCACTAATAGATTTTCTTTATGTATCGCCCCCAAATAAGAATCGTTCCTCAATCGTCCCGGTCTGACTCCTTCATGGAGTGCTTCGTCCTGAGGCCTGCCAGTATCTTCTACGGGTTCCAACACGTATGGCGGCAATTCAGGCAGATTCATCTGTATGATATCCTTGTAGACGGCGATGGTTTTACGAATAGCCACTGCGTGACTGAAATTCAATAGGAAGGCCTGCCGATACAATTCGTGGATGAAGTTCACGTTATCCTCGAGCTGCAGAGGACGTCCGCCACGATTTGGGCCGCCAATTCCTCGTCGGTGGTCATTTTCGACGATTGTACGGATATGGCTGCAACATTCGCAATCTGCCGTACTCGCTAAGTGATTTATATAGACGATTTAAACTTACTCGATTCCAAGCTGGTGTGCGCGCCAGCTTCTGTTTGGTGCATCTCATCGTCATGATGGGTTGCGCCGCCTGGTGGTAAAGGGTTTAGCGATTGTTGCTGATGGGCGTCGGAATGCTTCTTCGTCTGATGCATATAATTGGCGATCCACTTAATTAGGGATACCCGACATGCGACGAACTCGCTATCCGCCTCTTGTTTCCTCAATACCGGTAATTCTGCATATAAAGACATGTCAAAAAAATTTGAACATGAATATTTGGTACAGCTTATTATTATTTTTTCCAAGTTGGGTATTTTTTTTTTCTTTGATCAACTGTGATTTCTTTATTACAAGTGTCGAATTAATATAAAAATGGTGGACAAGTAACAAAGAAGCCCGAGTTTGGTTTTTAATTGTGGATCGAATCCTGAACATTCTTTTCTTCTCAGATAAGAAGTAAAATCTTTAAGTTCGTGTCAACGCAATACACAGTGGGCAAATACTCATAAAGTTGGGAGATATTATAAAATCATGTTATCATATGTATTTTGAGATGAGAAACTCGCCGAAAATTAGGACAAATTAGTATAATTTTAAAAAATCAATTTTATTTCAATATTTAATACTTTTAACATTATTTTAAAAAAAAAATTCTACAATAAAGTAAGCATAACAACAAAATATTTAAGACGAAAATCATCATTAAAATAATCCTATTAAAGAGAAAAAATAATTTAACCTAATAGCAGGTACTAAAACCTTTGCAAGAATCCTACAACAGAAGATAGAAATATAAGAAAAGACCTATTTTTTTCGCAAAATTATATTATTTACCTTGTAAGTGATTCAAAATTAATCATAAAACAGAACACCAAACATTCAGCCAATTCAGGCCACGAAATCTGACTTGTCATGTCACGACAACAGTGCTTTTTTTTCAATTAATTATCTGTTTCTTCTTCAGAACCTGAGGATTCATTTGGATTGACAATTATTATTGAATTAATACGAGGTGTCTTTTCAGGACGAGATGAAGTAACAGGATTTTGTTTTCTTTCCTTTATATTCCAAACATTCTGACAACTTACAGATAATAATAACATTAGTCATTGTTTGACTAACTTTGTGCTCTAAAAAGAACTATTTTTTTCTTGCAAAATATAGGAAGAAAGCGAAAAATGGGCGAGAAATAACTAATAATAAACCAAATACACAAATTAACGACGCTATAGGTTAGATTTGATAACTGACAGGTGCTATAATAGAAACCGGAAACTGTACACTATTTTAAGTATTGTACTTAGACAAAGCAGTAATCTTTATCTGTCACATTCATAAAATTAATTCTTGTATCTTTTTCTGTGAGACAAGCGGAAAATTGCTTTTTTTCAATAGCAATAATTGAGAAAAATAGTAAAAATGAGAAGATTGTCTTTACTCGTATAATACATGAATGATGTTGGTTAAAACATAAAATACACACAGATTATATTCACACAGTAAGAAATAGCGCTAGTGTTAATGTTCTTAGTGTTAGGGTTGATCAAATAGAGTTAAAATTGTAGTGTATTTATACATTTTGATTTAACACTAAAAAAAGTAGTGTACATAATTACACTAAAAAAATTTTAGTGTGAAATAACTACACTAAGAGGCTACTTAGTGCAATTCAACACTGGCAGAGTAAAGTATATACTCTATTAGTGTAACAATAGTCAATTCTTTGGAATGCATATTGTATTTCGGGCGCTGTAATAACACATGATCAGTTACGATGCGTTCTGATTGGCCAGAATAGTTGTAACGGTTTAGTGTTCAGTGCTTCAGTGGACAAGACGTAGGTCTTGTATGCAATGCATACCTACATATGTAGATATGTAGTAGTGATGTAACGAATGCGTGATTTTACACATTCGCGAATGCGAATATTAACTTTTTAACTTTACTAGCGTCATATATTAGTTTTCTGTTTACAACTATACGAACACTTGCATTAAGCACACGCAGAGAATTAAATTTCTCTATCACCGCAGCGAACTAGCCAAGTACAACCAAATCGTTTCAACTTTTTACATCTTAGTCTTGTTAATTCAAGTTTAGTTTTGAGGTTATTGATCGTTATTCTAATATAACCTGAAAATTTATGCTCAAAAGGTTGTTTTAGGATTTCAATGAATTTGAATATTAGTTTTTTTTTCTAAATTATCCATTTTAACAGGTAACTTTTACATTCGCAATATTCGCATATTTTTTTGCGAATGCGAATATTCAAAAACATGCGAATATTCGCGAATATGCGAATATTCGTTACATCACTAATATGTAGGTACATCAGCCGCCAATACGCTATTCTAGTTAGGTTATGTGTTACATACGTGCTGCAGTAAAATAAAAGGTAAGTGATTGTCTATATATTACAGACAATAAATTTATTTAGAATTGTATTATAGGAGGATACCATCAGAAAGGGAGAAAGTAAATAGGTCGAAATTCTTATCAATTTTCTGATTAATAAAATGCCGCAGTGTTGAGTTACTGCATCTTCAGTAGAAGAACACCTGATAGCAAGGATGATAAGATGTTCAACATGTTCAAAAAACTACTTTCGTGTTTTGTCGATTCGTTTAATTTCAATATTTGAGTTTATTTTTATACTATATAAGTGCTGTATATGTATAGAATTATTTTATGTCGGAGTAATTACGTTTATCCCAACGAACACGGTCGGTGCTTTATTTATTAGAGAATAAGGGAACTTAATTTACTTTCCTTCGGTTGCAGTAGTATTGATAAAACATTTAATAGAGAAAATTACCTCTTTCTAGAGTTAACAATCACTATTGATGTTGTTCAATGCACACTAGTAGTGCCCTTACCATCTACACTAAAAAATTAGATAAACTCTATGAAGCAGTAACATTCGCACTAGTAGTGATATACTATATTTACACTAAGGCATATTAAATATCCTCTAACTACTAACACTACTCTTAGTGTTAAAAAAATTACACTATTTAGAGGGACCTCCATGAACTCGGCGTAGTATAGTTCTAGTGTTACAAATTTCTTACTGTGCAAATAATTCCGCCTTACAATAAATCAAAATAAAAAAATCTTTTTAAAAATCTTAAATACCTAAATTTGGATTGTACAACGACGTCTCGTAACAGAATTTCGGACAGATCTTCGGCAAATAATACAACTTGAACGATTCCAACAAGAAGTGGAAACACCGATGATGATGCGACACCTTATCGTGCCACTCCAACCTCACGACCGTATTCACCATGTGCTCCAACAGTATTTCCAGGTAGAATCGACTGGGATGATCCGGTACCCGCTCGGCGCTAGACGGGAGGCAATATCGGCAGCGATTCGACAGCCGTCACTGGATTCTGCAAGCTCGTATCGTGGAAAACGCTCGAACTGGATGATCCCTTAGCGTTCGAAATTTGACTCGCGAATCCGGGCACCAGCGAAGCGAACATCTTGTGCACGTACTCCGGTGCGTTATCGTTCAACGCCTGATACCACATCAGAAAGTATTTTATCGCCTGCCGTCTCAGCTTTATCGAGTTCCCGTGGTGCAGTAATTTCGCGAGGATGTGTCCGAGAGAGTGCATCTGCCATCTTTTGTGGATCAGCTCCGGTAGTAAGGAGAGAACTTGTTCTAGTATCCATAACGCGCATTCTAATTCTTCCTTGTGGGCCTTGTGCACTAGAAATTAACGTAGTCTCATTCGTAGCGTTTGTAATTTAAGCGAATTCGACGCTAACTTACCCAAATGAAAAGACAGTTCTGTACAAGCACCGACAAACAAAATACATGAGTTAGCAAGTACACAGAAACATTAGCAAGCACCTTATAAATAATAAACCAATGTTAATCACGTTACTATTTACAAAAATTGCAGTTATTTAAATTAGTTTGGGAAGCTGAAAAATACCGGGTATCCCAAATCGTAGATAACACTATTACACACTAAAAAATTTAGATAATTTTTCTTGTAAAAATGACTTTTTTTGAATATTTTCCCCGCTGAATGGGGGTAAATACTATGTGATTCAAAATGATTGTCAATTCCGCTCCTATAGATAGTAACAGGGTGTAGGTATATGCCGCGTGTTTGTAATGAAGGTTTGAACTAAGTCAGTGTTGGAACATAAGAAAGGAAACGGATCTGTCATAAATAAGGAAAATGTAACCTATGTAACCCGCATTATATAAACGACTGTGGATTGGTGTTTCTGCTTGTAAAAATGAAATGTAATTAATTTAACTTTACTAAATTATGATTTTATAATTCAGTGCTAACTGGGTGTTTAACTAAATTTATTTATTACTTTAAATTATAACATACAATTAGTATAATTATTAAGTGACAAAACTGCATCTCTCAGTTCTTCTATGGTATGCATGCGGTTTCTATAGATCCTATTTTTTAGATAGCCGAACATGAAGTAATCTAATGGGGTTAGATCAGGCGATCTTGGTGGCCATCTTTGTGCTCTAACGAACCTGTCAGCAAAAAACTATTGAAGATATTGGCAGGTTTGTCGAGCGGTATGTGCTGGAGCATTATTGTACTGAAAATAACCTGCTTCAAGCTCATTTTCTTGTAACTCTGCTATAAACAATTCCAACATCTGTTGGTAACGTTGGGCTGTTGCAGTTTCCTCGAAGAAAATTGGCCCTATTATTCGTTGCCTGGACATAGCTAACCAAACTCCAACTTTTACGGGATGCAATTGCGTTTCTCGAAATTCGTGTGGATTTTCTGCAGACCAGATACGATAGTTTTGCGAATTGATATAGCCTGTTAGATAAAACCAGGCTTCATCCGAAAAAAATGATTTGTTTAGCAAGTCATCGTCCCTTAAATTGTTATTAAACCAATGACAATATTCCAATCGCCTATCGTGATCTAATGGTAATAATTCCTGTACCGTAGAAACTTTATAGGGATGAAAATGTAACTTTCTTTTGACAGCTCGTTACGCTGAAATGTATGATAAGCCTATAAAATTATAAAATGTAATAAACTATTTCACTTAATGTTAATATTGATTTTTTACCTGTTTGTTGAGCTATTACCACAGATAAATTCCCTTATTTTCTAACAGTATTCAGAAATACTATTGTTGGTGATATTAGATGTAAATATAAACGATTTGAAAAAAAATTATAAGATAAATAATCGAAAGATACTACAACACGCACGCCAATGTCGCTAAATGTCAAAAAAATTCATTTAATGTATGAAATTTGTATGTAGCTAACTTCGCTCATTAAATTGGTAATAAGTATAGATAATTTTTTCCGGGAAATAGTTTTTTTCTTACGACAATCATTTTGAATCTCATAGTATACAGAAACTTTGAAGGAAAATGTCGAAATGTTAGAAATATTGTACGTGAATATTATAGGAAAATCTCTATCATCGTAGTTATTACCAAGAGAAATATGAATATCTCTTAGGAAAAACTTAGAATTTCTTACAATTTGGAAAATTACAGTCATAAATATAGTAATTTTCAAGTGAAAAGGAAATGATGACAAAAATACTCCAAACTGTGGCACTGGAAATACTGCAAACTTCTCCTAGACTTCTCACCACAAACCTGCACTAAACTGAACGTACGTTTCAACAGCAAAGCTTATCATCATCATCAGCAGAAACATTGAACTGAATAACTACACTAAAACTACCCAGGCCGCTTTACAGTTTGCAATTCAAATAACTATTAATGTAATACAAAATCATAGGTAATTTAATGCTTTAATGTTGAAGTTACTAAAAACCAAATTCAACCGCAACCGTGAGAAACTGGCTGTTCCACATCATCGATTGTGTGTCACACAAAAGGGAATGGACTGCTATGGTATAAAGCTTTATAATCATCTGCTGAAGGAGATGAAGAAACTGAGCAATAAAAAATTCGGAAAGAAAATGAAAGATCTCCTACTCACCAATACAATATATGATGTAGATGATTTCCTAAGCTTTAATTATTTATAAGTATTTTAATATGTTGTTTTGTTGTTATTTCACATTACTATATACATCTTTACTGTTTATTGACATGTCATGCAAATATTGATGACCAAATAAATGAATGAATGAATGAATGAAAAACAATTGCGGGAAATTTGCTACCTGTCAAGTTGACATGTCTCTTTATCACAGCTGCTATTCGCTTGAATGTATGTATTATAGGTTATAAAAACCTCGAAAACTGTCAAATGATTGTCAAAAGCGATTTTGACAAGAGCCAACCTTTGCAGAGTTTGACTTTCTATTGGCTAAAAAGAACTCAAAAAAGATAGCGGTTCCGCGCTAATAAATTTGCTAAATTCCTTGCTATGGCGCATTCGCAAACTTTCAGGTTGTATAAGAGTTGCCATTTTGATGCATGCCCTATCAAACACCGTGTGTTTAGAGTTCGCGACACCAAGATTGGCTACAACAATTGAGAAAAAAGCAGCCCCCTTTCAAGACGGTGTATCGGATCTATACATGAATTGAAAATTTAAGACGACAGCTTTGCTATTGAAACGCCCGTCTAGTACACCCAACTTTACAATGTGTTGTGAAGTGAATCCCAAAAAATTTATCATTTTCGTTATCTACGAATCTGGGACACGCAGTATGTAATAATCATTATGTGAAATAGACCTACCTCGTTGTCGCAAATTGTTCTCCGCTTGAATAAAAGTATCATACAATATATGGTAAATATGACTGAAATTCGCTTCGCAGAAACCTTTAGCTTCAGCTATATCGACAGTATCTGCGGATAAATAACAATAAAGGATCAATATTTATTTCATCCGTCTCCATACACATAAAAAAGAAAAAAACATAACCTATATGTTTTTGACAGCGACATTTAAAACAAAATTAATAAACCACCGAAGAAATATTTCCGGGTAATGTGATACCTTCGATAATCCGCTTACCCAATATATTCTTCAAGTGCTTAGTCCTGGTGGCCAAATCCTTTTTCGAATCCTGTATTTTCGTCGTCGACTTTTTGACGTCCGTGATTTTCTTGCTGAACATCTTCGATGTTTATTCATACGCGAGTCAGAAATGCGAAACGGCGTACGCGTAATTATATAACGGCCAATTCGGACGTGATTCCAACATTATCGTATCGTTTTGATAATGTTTATGAGGTAAATATCACATTTTTCGGTCGAAATTTATTACACTTATTTCTATGTTGTTGACGTACACCTCGTTTCACTACTGCCATCTGGCCACGATAAGAAAGTCCCAATTTTCAGCGAGAAACTCGTCTTTTGCCATCTAACACAGATACCGCTAACTAAATTATTCTACAGAAATAGTTCATGACTCAAATTAGTATTTAATGTTTTTTTACTTTTACTATAATATTCACGCAATTTATTTTACAACTCACTAATAATAATTACCCAATTATTTGTAATAAATATATCTACAAACGTAGAAAAATACATACAAATGTCGCTATTGACAGACATCAATGTTTCGCCTTTTCAAGGCTCGTCACTGCCAATTTTGCGACATTTGTATGTATTTTTCTACGTTTAATCCATTTATTAGCGCATAGCGCAAAATTTAGTGCTTACTCCAAATAATATTACGAATTTGTGTTCTAATCAGAACATATTTGTACATATATTGGAAAATTAGCAAAATATCTTAAAAAAAATAATGGGTTCGTAACATCTCACACTCATTCAGTATTAATTACATCTATAGCTATATATACGCCTTGTGCGGTACATACAAATGTCGCAAAATTGGCACTGACGAGCCTTGAAAAGGCGAAACATTGATGTCTGTCAATAGCGACATTTGTATGTATTTTCCTACGTTTAATCCATTTATTAGCGCATAGCGCAAAATTTAGTGCTTACTCCAAATAATATTACGAATTTGTGTTCTAATCAGAACATATTTGTACATATTATATTGGAAAATTAGCAAAATATCTTTAAAAAAATAATGAGTTCGTAACATCTCACACTCATTCAGTATTAATTATATCTACAAATATATAAATTCATAGTTAAATTCAAGCTTGAATATTTATGTTACCATCAATTTTACATTTTGCAAAAAGCTTGGTTAAGATCACTGGCTAAAACAGCGATGTATTGCTATAATTTTATCCTTCACAAATGTATCTCACATAGCCAAATTTAAATTTCCCGCCACTATTTTTAGTGACTTCAACGTAAACGCATTAAAATAACTATTAATGTAGTACAAAATGGTAGGTAATTTTATGTTCAACGTTGAAGTTACTAAGAATAATTGCGGGAAATTTAAATTTGGCTATTGGGGAAGCTTTTAATTAAATTGATGTTGTAGTGATTGTCTATAGTTCTAAGAAATTATATATAGTTATTGCTTTAATAATAACACGTTGTTAAATAAGTTTAACATTATCTTGCATTTATTTATCAAAACAGCAAAATTAACCGAAAAATTGGTGGCGTTATTTTATTAATTACTGGTATGAACACCAGAGTTCGTAAAGAACGAGATTTTCCCACATAGAGCTCAGCAATCTCTGTACAAAATAGCGCTAACATTACTGTGGTCAAAATGTGAACTAACTTTTGTAAATAAAACCAGAAAGGGCAATGCAAAAATTAAAAAAAAAAACAGGTCATATGGAAAAGCATATAATTATTCAAGTTATTGGGTGTGTTGAAATTTCTACTTATAAAGCTGTACCAATAATATAATATAAACTATAATATGTAACTTTCTTAAGTGCATACAAATGTAATTTAATAACTTCCATTTTGCGTTTAAAAACTTTTTTTAAGACTTATTGCTTTTTTAAGTAATTATTTTCGGTCGTTTCATCTTCAATATTCAAACAAGATTTTGTATTTATCAAATTCTCAGATATTTTTTTGAATATCTTTATGTTGCAGTTACGAAAAATAATTGCGGGAAAATTTAAATTTCGTTTAATGGAATATTTTAATAAGTGGCACAAAATAAAACACTTAAATCGTTTTTAAAAAATCAAAATATATTAAAATTACTAAAATACAATAATGAACTTAATTAAAAATATTTATTTTCTAATGCTACGTTATCGGACTGGACGCAGTAGGATTCTTTATTTCAGCAATATCACTCTCAACAGTTTCATATTTTAGAAGTTCTGACTCCACTGTCGCTAACAGGGGACTATTTAGAAATCCCGATTGTTCACACAAAAGCCTAGAAAAACATAGATAATTAATTCGAAATAAACACAATTACATCGTCCCAGTAAACCAAATTCAAATTTCCCTCAATTATTTTTTTAGTAACTTCAACATTCAAGCATGTAATTTCCTACGATTTTGTATTAGTTTAATAGTTATTTTAATACCTTTAAGTTGAAGTTACTGAATATAATTGCGGGAAATTTGAATTTTGTTTACTGGGATAATTAATATAACATACTTAAATAATTTTACAAAAGTGGTGGGAGTTAATTGACCGGTTTTTACAAAAATATCTATATTTTCAAACAATTCTTCGTCTTTGCAGTTCAATAGTATTTCTTTTCCAATGCCTTCTATCCATTTCCTGGAAAATTTTAACTCCATATTATGAAATCAAGTTTGGAACTCGATAGAGTTTAAATTAGACCCTACTAACTATCTAAATATCATACTGTAACCTCTAATCTAATAATAAAATAATTCTTTAGCGGCATTACTAAACAATTCCCACCATTGGACCGACTCATTATTCCTAATATCTGTTTCACGTCACGGCCATTTTAACCCCTTAGCTAACGCCCTAACCTCCGTACGCGACCCCCACTCATCAGTGAGTGGGCATACAAATAAAACATACCCGACTGTGTCTACCCCACCATATTCTCAATCCGAATCATTAACCCTCCCATAAATATAATTTAAAATTACCGTAACCCGCTATTAACCGCCTGATGCGACAAGCATTTCCTAAAACGTGCAACGTTCCTCATAAATTCCCTAGTCTATATCCCACTTAAAGTAATATTTCACCTATCCTGCCAATCAGTATCAACTTTGTTCCTAAACGCTTCTTTAACAATCCACTCCCACTAAAATCTGAATTCTGAGTAATTTAGTATTTATACACTCAGATTCGACTAAGTTAAGAAAATAAACCTGAAATCTATAAACTAAAGTCGCAATAAAATTGCTGTACATTCTTTAAGCCATAAAAAAATATTAAAAAATCAGTACTCGACTTGAGTTTGAGCACTTGAGTATTAATTTCTAGTACCACAAACTCAAGTCTTCATACTCGAACACAATATTCGACTCTTTCAACAACCGCCTATGAATTATTCAAATTTCAAGAAATAATGCACGCCGCGTCGCCCGAAATAGATGAATACGAGTTACTCGAATCTCGAGGTCACCAACTCGTCCCACATCACCATAACATATATCTTACTCTAATTTTTGGATAACAGGTGTGGTTCCTCTTCCGTATAATTGTTTAATGAAGAAATAAAACGGTAACAACAGCTCTGATTGAACAGGTAACTCATCTTTAAATTCTATGTGCACCAGATACATCCTATCGATATCCTGGTTGGAAAGCTACAATCATTATTGAATTAAGTTCGATCTAATTTAAAGATTCATTTAATGTTAGATAATACAAAATCGGGTTTTCTGTTCGGAGGACATTCCCAAGGAAGAAACGCTATGCGGGGATACTTTTCCAGTAACGTTAATTTACAAAATACGTTAGATAGAATTGATAAATTCAAATAAGTGTGGAGATTACAATGTGGACCTGCAATTAATTTCTAAAAACAGATTATCAAATAATTAAATCAATAATAATCTTAAGAAAGGTACGGCGTCTTACGAGATAATCCCACGGCCTCATGATGGCGAATAGCTCGATTCTGCCGTGAGTTGCAATCTCCGTCTGTAAGCAGATCATTTTAATGACGTATCTTAAGAAAGCTAATTTCGGCATGGTACCGATTATGGTCATAATAGGCTCTGTAACATTAAAAAAAATCACAAAAAACACAATCCTATACAGGTTATTCCACGTAACTGGTTCATTAAAAGTTTATGATGTTCTATTATTTACTTATATTTGAGATTTTGGCACCAGTATCTCTTCGATTGAACTATAAATGTAAAATACCTTAACCAAAATATCACTTCCGTTGACCGGAAATGGATGTTCAACTTGTTATTTTAAATAGAATGATCTAATTTTTTATCATTTTTGGATTCTACAACTATAAATACGTCAGTTTTCATTAGCTATTCCTATAGCTACATGTTGCCGTTTTGATTATTTAAGTTTTTCTTTTTTTTATCATA
Organism: Protaetia brevitarsis; assembly: GCA_004143645.1. Lineage (NCBI taxonomy): Eukaryota > Metazoa > Arthropoda > Insecta > Coleoptera > Scarabaeidae > Protaetia > Protaetia brevitarsis. The sequence continues at coordinate 30,775 of RXPK01000643.1, forward strand.
ATCATTGCATCATTGAGAATTAATATCTCGGTTAAACTGGAAGTAGAGTCTACAAATTTCATTGTTATTAATTAGATATTACTCTAAGAACGGTAACACACTTTACATTCTAACATACAGGCTGTTCAAAATTGAGGAACAAAGTAACATATCTTCAATGCAAAAACTCATTTTTTTAAATAGAAATCCTATATTTTAATTCGTAATTAAGAAGTAAATATCATCCCCTATCGCTTTATATGAGCATCCTTATATCTATTTTTATAGATTTGAGATATGAGCGACTTTTGTTAAACAGACTAGTATTCTTTTTTTTAAATACGACCACTGTATTTTAATTCGAATTAAGAAGTAAATAATTCATCCCTATCACTTTATATCAGCATTCCCTATACCTTCTTTAATAATTTGAGGTAGAACAACTTTTGCTAAACAGACTAAGTAGCCCTATCTTTGCGTGTTTTAGCTTGCTCTGAATGGATTTATTCAATTCATTGACTAACAAAAGTGTTTATGTATATCATTGTAATTACACTTTCGTACAACGCAATATTAATAGAAATGACTATTCGAACAGACATTCTTGTATGTTATTCAAAAATAATACATGAATTTGACGTGAATCCATTTCAGGCCAGCTACAAACATTTAAAGATAGGCTACTTTAGTCTGTTTAACAAAAAGTCGCTCATATCTCAAAATCTATTAAAATAGGATAGGAATGCTCATATAAGCGACAGGGATGATATTTTACTTCCTAATCCGAATTAAAATACAGGTGTTCTATTTTAAAAAAATGAGTTTCGCATTTGAAAATGTCACTTTGTTTCTCATTTTGAACACTCTGTATTTAGAATGCAAGTCTGTACCATTTCTTAGAGTAATATCTACATTCATAACATAGCAAATTTTGAGTCTCTACTTCCAGTATTAACCGAGATATTAATTTTCTCAATGATCAATGATTATGACTAAAAAAAAGGAAAAACTTAAATAACTCAAAAACGGCAACATGTAGCTATAGAATAGCTAATGAAAACTGACGTAATTTATATTGTAGAATCCAAACATGAATAAAAAATTATATCATTCTATTAAAATAACAAAATTGACATCCATTTCCGGTCAACCGGAGTGATATTTTGGTTAGTAATTTACATTTATGTTCCAATCGAACAGATACTGGTGCCAAAATCAGTAAAAAAGTAAATAATAGAACCTATCATAAACTTTTTAAATGAACAGTTACGTGGATACCTGTCCAAAGTGCAACAATAGTAAACGTATTTGTTTTATTATGCCGGCTATGAAGGGTTGTAATGTGCAACATAAAATTGATTAGATAAATCTCGCTTTAAATCACGTGAAATTACAATTGCTTAAATTCCATTCTCTTATTCCGAAACTGGGTACCACAATATCTGTACTTGGTCCTTTATTATTATTATACATCAGCAAATATAAAATTCCAGCAAGTGAGCATCACAGCAAAAAAAAAAAAAAACCCAATACCATCAATGAATTGAAGAATCATTCAATATGTGAGCCCATTGATGACTTTGACAGTTTATACGACCTGTCAAACTGTCATTGAACCTGTCATTATTCTTTAGAATTTAAGAAAAAACTAAATTAAAATTCTAAATCATTAAAATTAATATTTAAATTATAATTTTAAACTTACAAGCAAAACACATTTTCAATTATGTCTTCGGAACTAGAATAGATATCCATCTGAACTAATCTGAATTCGAAAGCAAATTACATCCCCAAAAACATGAAATCGCTACCTAGCATACAGCCAGAGTAATAAACTACAGTCTAGTTCAAGTTTTAAAAGAAGTATTATTCTTCTATGGGCTATATGCTTCCCTTTTATTTTTTACCACTCAGATGTCTGTCTCCTTCTCTCATGGGGATTGTCTGCCAGATTTATTTGATGGCTGTCGGTAATGATGAGTCTGCATTATGCGGCTGTTTCCTTTCCTGTCATTATCTATTTCGAATATATTTCTGTCCACTTGCATTGATCCCAGTTTTTTTTCCTAACATTACTCATTAATTTTAAATTAATCGGAATTTATAAATACTACCAACACCGTCATTTGTGTTGTCTATTGTTTGTAAGCACAATTAAAACAGCTGTTATAATTACATATAGGTAACCTAATTTTTCGAGAAGCATGTTCTAATAGACATTGGAATAAATATTTATACAATCAACATTATTCTATCGCTTTTCATACTAACGGGACACAGTGGGACATAACCAATAAATACAAACAAAATTCGCAGGATTGACATTTATAAGCGCCAAAATGAAATGTTGTCAATGTTGTTCGGCGCGACCAACATACTGAAAAAATTAAGGTACTTAAATAGTATTTGGCATTATGGTACTATCTCCATAAGAGTAATACTTCCTTCTCAACGTGAACCAGACTATAGATGTATTATTACTGTACATTAATTTAAATACATACATACCATCAGACCAATTTCGTGTCGGCACCCCTTTTAAAAACTGCATAACTCTCGATCCCTTATCAATCTTATCCATATGCGACATCTTCCATATTTGAAATAGATCCTTCACGAATAATTCCACCCTAGATGGATAAGCTTCGTTGAATCCCTAACAATTAGCAATCAATCATTCCGTAGCAGTCGAAGTTTACCCGTGCACAGGGTATACTTTTAAAGTTAATCTAAATTCCGGACAAGTTTCGTATAGCCGCACCCTTTCTAAGCCCCCGTCTAGCAATTCCGACGTAACGAAACCCAATCCGGGGTTCGTTTCGCATATCATTCTATCCTTGTCGATTATAAAAGGGAGTATGCGATTGGCGATATCTTGGGCTATGTTGGAATCGATTAAGTATAAATTGTCTACGAATCCGCGCTTCTTCAGTTCTGTGTACCTCGGGGGGATGATGTGTCTGATATCTTCTATGTGGGGGCGGCTGCCTAGGTACATGTTCATCGCTTTCCGGTGCGGAAAGTTTTGAATTTCTCCCATGCAATACCGGGTATTAAGTCATCTGTGGGAATGTTGTCATAATCTTACATTCCGCATTACTTGTGGCTTTTGCAGTTCTAATTTTTGCAAACATTTATATATATACAAATAATGAATCAAATTTACGGAGGTTAATTTGTGAGGTTAACGGGAAAGCATAACCACAAACCTCTAAGGATAAAACCAGTGTTTCGTATTATACCTTGATCGCAATTCCGGTGCGCCGACACGAAATTCCCGTTTACACTGCAATTCCCTTTTTTGGCGGCAAATACAAACTTATTAACTTTTTTAATAAATTACTTACGAAATTAAAATAATTTACCGATATAATGATAGATTCATTTTAAACTAAAGAAATGAATAACAAAATATAAAATAATAAAAATTTCATTTTATTTTGATCGATGCGATAGTAATATTTTATCCAATATTCCCTCCTAAAACAAACTTTTACCTCTAACGTTCAAAATTTCCCTTCTAAAAAGGGAATTCCTCCCATATAACAAACACTGGGATAAACGTTAAGCAAAGAAAATCCTAAATACAACGCAATAGCTGAAATTATCAAAAAATTATCTACTACTCTAAAGTTCTTTGAAAATTATATTACTATTGACTAACTTCAATTATCTGATAACCAAGCATTGTAAATTTTTATTCGTTAATAATTAGGTTTGTTTTTGTCTTATCTAAGCAGATCCATTGAATTTTGACGGCGCAATGTTTGCATTTAGGTATGATTTGTGGCGTGTGTTTGTTTATAGGCACATCCAAATCCAGATCACAAAGAGGTCCTCTTTCTGCTCGCGATCCCGCACGTTGCCGAGCCCATTACGAGCATTTGTGCACATACCTATGGCGCTAACCGTTTGTTGTAAACTGTCGTTTCGTAATGTAAATCCGATTTATACCTGCATCATATATAGCACGATATGGATAATATTAATGATACCAAGGTGTGATTGATGTAAACAACATGTTATTTGTATTTTAAAACTTCCCTTGGTAGGTACATAAATACTAGTTATATTGATGCATTTATATTGTATCTAGATTTCATTAGTTTGAAAAATTACTTTTACTTTCTATCAATACCCTGTGACAATAAGTAAATAATAAAATTAAGGTTATATTGCAATCGAGCGCGTTTGTTTGTACCATCTTTAAATCCAACTCTGAGATGCTCTCAAGTTACTCTGATGACGTCAGTAGATAGATACTGCTCCAAGCACACAAACAAACAAAGCTATTATTTCCAAGCGTCCAAAGCGTTTTAATTATATTAGGTTTGATTGTCTAACTTCATTACGTAAAATTCATTTTTTTATTTTCTATTTACATCAACTAATGTAGTGTCATGGAAAAAAATATTTAAATTTCTTTGGCAACTTTAAATGCTTTAAACATTGAAATTATGAAATTTCCTACGATTTTAGCTTACATTTTTAGTGATTTCAAATCTTTGTGTTAAAGTTAAAGCAACTATAAATAATTGCGAAAAAAATTAATTTCATTTAGTGGTGGATACCTAAAGCTCTTACACGCATGTCAACACAACTGTTCCTTATGAAAAATAAACCCAAAAGAGTTAAAATGATGAATTTGAGATGTAGCCAAACTAACAAAGTAAATATTAACTGCAAGTTAATCTTTTTCATACTAAACCCGGACTCTTTCACTTCATCACAATGTAAACCTTTCAATATATTCCTACCAAACCAATATCCCTAGTTGCAAAATTTAAATTTCCCGCAATTGCTTTCAATAAGTTCAACATTAAAACACGAACTTACCAATGATTTTGTATTAGATTACTAGTTCCTTTGATGTCTTTCTGTTGAACTTACTAAGAATAATTGTGGGAAATTTAAATTTTGCTACTATTGATGAAACTTAACTTTTACCGCGAAATAATTTTCAACTAGAGAAAAATCAATTTATATTAAAAAAATATAAAAATTATAACATTATATCACACATACATGTGCATAATTACTTCTAATATGACACTAACAATCTCTGGACCTGGAAAAGATTTAAAATCGTTTAAATAATAATATAAAAGGAAAAAAAATTGTTCTAAGGTTTTACCTGAGCAGTGCCCCAAATGCCAAAATTAGAAAGCTTTCCAACAGCAACACTTAAATTGCACTTACTATTTTTTATTCTCTAAAAAATAGAAGAAAAAACAATTAAAATTCAATTAGTAGATGTTTTTTTTTTGTTATAAAACATTTTACCTGAACATAGTTCTTTTTGTTCTTCTGCAGGTAAATATGCATAATAATAGCTGCAAATTCAAACTCTGAAGATTGCAGCATTTATTAAATATATTGCCGAAATGAAGAGATGGTAATACAGGACAGGACTGGAAGAAAAATATATCATTTTTGTTTTTGACATTTTTAAGATTATTAAAAAAAAATATTACTTGTATCATCAGCATATTTTCTACACAACAGTTGTAAGTCTGCTCAATGTTCGTAGGAGTGATATTAAAGGAGTGATCTATTACATTTTGCCAAGCGTTGATGTAGAATTGTTTGTATTTAAACGCCGGTTCGTTCTTTAAGAAGTGGACATACTTCTTCAACGAAGAAATCTAGAGAAGTAGTGCAGTAGAATTAATAATAAAAAAATAAATCACGCTAAACCTTCGGACGTTCGCGTGCGGCTTTTACACCGTTCATTTTTTCAATCTGAGCTTAAAATCAAAATAGAAATTATACAAGGCGGTGTCTTTGCCGCTATGCGAGCGCCGGAAGGTGTTAAAACTTACGAGATTCAATTTTATAGCCGCAACAATAATAATTTTCCAATATTTCAAATCGTACTCTGAATATGTTATGCACAAGGTCGCGCCATAGTCTTAACAGCCGTGGGATTGTAAATATCCTGAGCCAATCTGCGCAGAAGGTCGGGCTTCTTGTAATTGTCTAAGGTTTCGACATCCATAGCCAACCGAGGTATTCTAATTCACTTAATAGATATAATTTGTCGACGTAATTGCTGAAAATACGTTTTTCCATTCAAATCCTTTCCTATTAATCGCAGGTTTAACATACCGAAACTCATCGAAAGACATTGACGTTAATTCCTCGACGGTATTAACATCGGAAACGATCATGAAACAATTGAGAGCGTTAGCCATGTAATAGACACTTTTGCCACCGTCCTCTGCTAGGCCGGTCTTTAATAGATGTTCTTGCCAGATGGTTTTATCTTCGCTTTGACAAATGTACGCAGCTCTGAAATAGTAAAAACCAAGACGATAAGATATTCTGCTATCCGTGTTTTTTTTGTTTTTACCGTTTAAGATTAACGGAATTTGTGTCAGTTTCATCCGTTGCTGATAAATTCATGCTCGTTGTATTTAGATTTAAAGAAACCCTTTCCGATAGCCAGGATTCCAGTAGTTCTAGCCTGGTTTTGTGAACGTTTATGTTAAATAGGTGCCCTAAATCATCGACTGCTTTATTGATATCTGTAAATAAAAATTAGTAATAGTTGAAGATAATAGGTAGGTATATGATCATATCATCTTCAATTTTAGTAATGGCAGGTTAAATGTCGAAAGACGTCTTTGGTGAATGTGTGAGGATGGTTCATTTAACAATAAAAATAGAATGGTCTCCCAAAAAAAAAAAACTCATTTTCCAGTGAAATAGGTCAACATGAAATCTATTAAAAAGTTAGTTCCAAAATCTGTCGATAGATAGTGGCACTGTAATGGACGACAGCGCCATCTAACGGCAAAAACGGTAACTATCGGAATCGACGCCACATGAAAACTGTCAAAAAATAGTTCCGGAAGGTGTCGACAGATGGCGCCACCATATGCCCAACCGGCCGACAGCGCCATCTAGTGGCAAAAACGGGAACTATCGAATCGACGCCACATGAAAACTGTCAAAAAATAGTTCCGGAAGGTGTCGACAGATGGCGCCACCGTATGCCCAACCGGCCGACAGCGCCATCTAGTGGCAAAAACGGGAACTATCGAATCGACGCACATGAAAACTGCCAAAAATATTCCGGAAGGTGTCGACAGATGGCGCCACGTATGCCACCCGCCGACAGCGCCATCTAGTGGCAAAACGGGAACTATCGAATCGACGCCACATAAATCTGTCAAAAAATAGTTCCGGAAGGTGTCGACAGATGCGCACCGAGTCCCAACCGGCGAACAGCGCCATCTAACGGCAAAAACGGGAACTATCGGAATCGACGCCACATGAAAACTGTCAAAAAATAGTTCCGGAAGGTGTCGACAGATGGCGCCACCGTATGCCCAACCGGCCGACAGCGCCATCTAGTGACAAAAACGGGAACTATCGGAATCGACGCCACATGAAAACTGTCAAAAATAGTTCCGAAATGTGTCGACAGATGGCGCCACCGTATGCCGAATGCGCCTACAGCGCCATCTAACGGCAAAAACGGGAACTTCGGAAATCGACGCCACATGAAACTGTCAAAAAATAGTCCGGAAGGTGTCGACAGATGCGCCACCGTATGCCCACAGGCGGACAGCGCCATCTAGCGCAAAACGGGAACTATCGGAATCGACCGCCACATGAAAACTGCCAAAAAATAGTTCCGGAAGTGTCGACAGGTGCGCCACGTTGCCCAACGGCCGACAGCGCCATCTAGTGGCAAAAAACGGAATTATCGGATCGCACCACTGAAACTGTCAAAAATAGTTCCGGAAGGTGTCGACAGATGGCGCCACCGTATGCCCACCGCCGACAGCGCCATCTAACGGAAAAACGGAACTTGGAATCGACGCCACATGAAACTGTCAAAAAATAGTTCCGGAAGGTGTCGACAGATGGCGCCACCGTATGCCCAACCGGCCGACAGCGCCATCTAACGGCAAAAACGGGAACTATCGGAATCGACGCCACATGAAACTGTCAAAAAATAGTTCCGGAAGGTGTCGACAGATGGCGCCGTCTGCCCTACCGGCCGACAGCGCCATCTAGTGGCAAAAACGGGAACTATCGGAATCGACGCCACATGAAAACTGCCAAAAAATAGTTCCGGTAGGTGTCGACAGGTGGCGCCACCGTATGCCCAACCGGCCGACAGCGCCATCTAGTGGCAAAAAACGGAATTACTGGAATCGACGCCACATGAAAATCTGTCAAAAAAATAGTCCGGAAGGTGTCGACAGATGCCGCCACCGTAATGTCCAATCGGCGACAGCGCCATCTAACGGCAAAAACGGGAACTATCGGAATCGACGCCACATGAAAACTGTCAAAAAATAGTTCCGGAAGGTGTCGACAGATGGCGCCACCGTATGCCCGCCCAGCGGCCATCTAACGGCAAAAACGGGAATTATGGAATCGACGCCACATGAAACCTGTCAAAAAATAGTCCGGAAGTGTCGACAGATGGCGCACCGTATGCCCAACCGCCCGACAGCGCCATCTAGTGGCAAAAACGGGAACTATCGGAATCGACGCCACATGAAAACTGCCAAAAAATAGTTCCGGTAGGTGTCGACAGGTGGCGCCACCGTATGCCCAACCGGCCGACAGCGCCATCTAGTGGCAAAAAACGGGAATTATCGGAATCGACGCCACATGAAATCTGTCAAAAAATAGTTCCGGAAGGTGTCGACAGATGGCGCCACCGTCAAGCTGGCCCAGCGCCATCTAACGGCAAAACGGGAACTAATCGAAATCGACGCCACATGAAAACTGTCAAAAAATAGTTCCGAAGGTGTCGACAGATGGCGCCACCGTATGCCCAACGGCCGACAGCGCCATCTAACGGCACAAAAACGGAACTATCGAATCGACGCCACATGAAACTGTCAAAAAATAGTTCCGGAAAGTGTCGACAGATGGCGCCACTTGCGCACGGCCGACAGCGCCATCTAGTGGCAAAAAACGGAACTATCGGAATCGACGCCACATGAAAACTGTCAAAAAATAGTTCCGGAAGGTGTCGACAGATGGCGCCACCGTATGCCCAACCGGCCGACAGCGCCATCTAACGGCAAAAACGGGAACTATCGGAATCGACGCCACATGAAATCTGTCAAAAAATAGTTCCGGAAGGTGTCGACAGATGGCGCCACCGTATGCCCAACCGGCCGACAGCGCCATCTAACGGCAAAAACGGGAACTATCGGAATCGACGCCACATGAAAACTGTCAAAAAAGTTCCGGAAGGTGTCGACAGATGGCGCCACCGTATGCCCAACCGGCGACAGCGCCATCTAGTGGCAAAAACGGGAACTATCGGAATCGACGCCACATGAAATATGTCAAAAAATAGTTCCGGAAGGTGTCGACAGATGGCGCCATCGTATGCCCAACCGGCCGACAGCGCCATCTAGTGGCAAAAACGGGAATTATCGGAATCGACGCCACATGAAATCTGTCAAAAAATAGTTCCGGAAGGTGTCGACAGATGGCGCCACCGTATGTCCAACCGGCCGCCAGCGCCATCTAACGGCAAAAACGGGAACTATCGGAATCGACGCCACATGAAAACTGTCAAAAAACAGTTCCGGAAGGTGTCGACAGATGGCGCCACTGACGGCCATCTAACGGCAAACGCTGAAACTGAACGTTTGCTATACTTAGCACCTATTGCGAAGATGGTCTATTTTGTAGCGATTTTTAACAAATTCAAAATTTGCCTATAGAGTAGGCAACCGAGTATGCACTTCAACTTTCAATTAATTCTTTATTTGGCTTTGAAACCTATTTTAAATGACTCTAAATTATATTCCATACGCCTGATTCCATAGCAATTATATATATCATCATTTTATTTTGTAAAATACATATCCATATCAAGAACTTACCCGCACAACTCAATAAAACCCTATCAGCTCTCTCGATTATACTACGATCTGTATACAAAGCATCGATCAATTCGTTAGGATCCAGCAACAAGTCCGAGTACTTATTAACATCGACCTGACAGAGGTGGAGAATGTGATTCGCAGCAAAACCTTGATACTTTTTCTGCACCTGCGGAAAGTAGTTAACGACACTAAGTTCTACAAACAAACCGATAGAATTACTTTAGTGAAAGCCTTCAATAACTCCGGATCATCAGCTGGGCCACTTTCCCTTGTAACGGATCGCATATTTTAGACACAATTTCGCCGCATTAACTTGATCGGCCCCCTTCGGTGCGTGCATCACCAGTTGGTAGACTGCCGAAGTGGCCATTTCTAAATTCGACATGTTCTGAACGCACAGATCGACCTGTTCGAATAGGTGATCAAGTACGGGATGTAATAACCAGTCACCGGAGGTGGTATTTTGTAACAAACCACTCGATACCTGAAATGAATAATACAACATTACAATAAACCAAAAATATAAGTGTAGACACTTTCTATGTCAGCTTTGAATGTTTGGGTGTAACGATTAAGAGTAGAGAAGGAGGAAGTAACAAAAAGATCGATGAAGGAAAACTTCTTTTTTTTCAATAGAGTATGTTTTAAATAATTGAAGAGAAACTAAAATGGCGTTAAGAAATCTAGTGATGACGTCATAGTTGAAGATAAAAAGAAATATAATGAAAAGTAATGCTTTTTTTATGAAGTAGTATCTTTTATAAGAATAAAAATGAATTAATACTGCGTAGGCTTTCACGGTCGGTGTAACTATAACTAACAGTTCTTGCGGGTTTCGCCGTGTTGTCAAAACTTTCGCTCGATGTTTCGCTAATTCATACTGACAGCTTCTTCAGGATAACTGAACTGATTCTCCATGGTCGACATTCTTCTTATATACGCCCCTGCGTGCATCCAACCGTGTAGTTTCCGCCACATTGACCGGTGACGTTCGTAGTAGGCTCTTTCCACGTGTTGCTAAGGTGGTACCCTTCTTCTCTGTTAACGGTTTATTCTTCTCTATTTCTATGGCTTCCCTGATGAGTCTTTTCCGTAGTTCTTGGTGGTAGTTATTACTTTACATTTTTGAAATCCATTTTGTGTCGTGTCGTGCATGTGTTCTGCCACGCTGCGATTGTTCGGTCCTTCTTAATCTTGCGTCCCTCTCGTGTTCTTTATTCTTATGTCGATGCCCTTCCTGTTAGTCCGAGTAGCACTGTCCGCATTGCATGTTATCTTGTAGATACCGTTCTGTACGCCCCTTGGGTATCTTATCTTTGCGGTCGGTAAGATACGCTGGGATCGACGTGCAGTCCGAAGCGTACTTGTACGTTGCGTTTTTCAAAATTCGGCCTACTTTTTCGGTGACTCCTGCTATGTAAGGTAAACACGCCATCCCTCTTCGTGGTTTGTAGTTTTCTCCAGTGTCGTCTTCTTCTTAGTGGCTCTCCTTATGTCGATGTCAGTGTAACCATTTCTCTTTAGTGCTTTCTCCAAATGTATCTTTTCACTGGTAATGATGTTCGTCACTGATGGTTTCGGCTCTGGATAGCAAAGTTTGTATTAATGTCTTCTTCTGCATGGATGATGGTGAGATCTTGCATGCAGATATCTATCGGTGTGCGTCTTCTTCTAAATACTGCGGTGCTGTAGCATTTCCTCTTTTGTTTTCTTGACCATACATCCAGGAAGGGAGATTTCCATTTTGCTCTTTCTCCATGCTAAACTTGATGCCTGGTGCTGTGAGTTTGTGTTCAAGAGTTTTGTAGTTTTTCTTGGATCACCGACCTACGATTTGTCGAAATATTTAGCTAACTTACTAAAGCCATATACCGACAAACTGCAACGTATGTGAAGAATTCGAAACATTTCGTGGATATTCTGTCTACGCTGAAGACTGAACCTACAGACATTTTAGTAAGTTTCGACATTATATCGCTATTCACTAACATACCCACGGAGGACGCACTGGCCTTACTTCCAGAACTTGGACTACAAGAAGACATCATTGAATTAGTGAAATTGTGCTTATCCACGACATACTTTTGTATGAAGGAAAATACTACGAGCAGAAGAACGGAACAGCAATGGAAGTCCTTTATCACCGTAATAAGCCAACTTGTTTATGGAAGCATTGAAGAAGAAGTCCTAAGTTCAGCGATATGAAACCCAAGTGTTGGCTGCGATATGTCGACGATACTTTTGTAATATGGCAGCACGGAGAAAAAAACTACAACAGTTCTTGGAACACATAAACTCACAGCACCCAGCCATCAAGTTTACCATGGAGAAAGAGACAAAATGGAAATCTCCCTTTCCTGATGTTATGGTCAAGAAAACAAAAAGGGAATGCTACAGCACGCAGTATTTAGAAAGAAGACGCCACCGATAGATATCTGCATGCAAATCTCACCATGATCCGATGCAGAAGAGGACATTAATACAAACATTGCTATCCAGAGCCGAAACCATCAGTGACGAACAACATCTTACCAGTGAAAAATACATTTGGAGAAAGCACTAAAGAAGAATGGTTACACTGACATCGACATAAGGGAGCACTAAGAAGAAGACGACACTGAGACAACTACAGAACCACGAAGAGGATGGCGTGTTTACCTACATAGCAGGAGTCACCGAAAAAGTAGGCCGAATTTTGAAAGAAACGCAACGTACAAGTACGCTTCGGACTGCAACGTCGATCCAGCAGTATCTACCGACCGCAAAGGATAGATACCCAAGGGGCGCACAGAAGGTATCTACAAGAAAACATGCCAATGCGACAGTGCTACGTCGGACAAACAGGAAGAGCCATCGACATAAGAATAAAAAACACGAGAGGACGCAAGATTAAGAAGACCGATCAATCAGCGGTGGCAGAACACATGCACGACACCGGACACAAAATGGATTTCAAGAATGTAAAAGTAATAACTACCACCAAGAACTACGGAAAAAGACTCATCAGGGAAGCCATAGAAATAGAGAAGAATAAAACCGTTAACAGAGAAGAAGGGTACCACTTAGCAACACGTGAAGAGCCTACTACGAACCGTCACGGTCAATGGAGCGGAAACTACACGGTTGATGCACCAGGGGGTATATAAGAAGAATGTCGGACCATGGAGAATCAGTTCAGTTATCCTGAAGAAGCTGTCAGTATGAACAGCGAAACGTCGAGCGAAAGTTTTGAAAACACGGCGAAACCCGCAAGAAGTGTTAGTTATAATTTATACTTTGAATACGTTTTAAACACCGTAACAAGATAAAATATATAATTGTATTACTATCAAAAAAATGTATTAATTTGCTGCAGGAAAAAGATAAAAACAGGTGTTAAAAAATTTACTACAGTTTTTGCAGTAGGCAAAAACTTCATTTACACATATTATATTTGTATTGTACACACAAACTGCAGTATGCCTTTCTACAACTTGCAGTAATCTGGTATTTTACTATAGGTTGTAATAAAATTGATGGTTATGTAGTATCTTCTTAGTTTTTAGTATCTTATATAATTTAATTAAGCAGAACAGTCTCCATCAATTTACTTACTTATTTTTCTCGTAATCTTATTTAAAGCATTGAATTTTGTTAATTACTTCCGATTCATTTACCTAGCAACTGCATACGATTCAAGGAACAAATTGAAAGAAATTTACTTCAACTTTCCGAGCGTTCACTACGACGCTCTTTCACAACTTTTCCTCTCTCGAAAGCAACCGAGCGAATATCTGCTTGACATTAATTCGTTCCTGCATTTCACTTCAGGACTGCTAGAAGTAAAAAAAAGTGGGTCTCAACTCTAAAAATAACCTCGCGATGTTTTTCAAATCATCGCCTGAATTAGTTTTAGTCAGTCACTTATATATTGGATTATTCCTTGCCAGCAATACTGAAATAAGGCTTCGCTCGAAACTATACGAGGTCAGAATGCTTATTTATTCTTTTCGTCTCCCTTCTTCATAACTAAATATGATACGGACGTCCCTCTGAAAGGACATCTGACCTGCTCGGACCACCCGAAAAAGGAAAAATATCCCTTTCAAACCGCGGAAGTTCGGTGAACGTGGTTTATTTATCGTCGTCAGAAGAAGATTTATATGTAACTTCGCCCGGTTTGCCGTCTATCTCGTCGTCTCCTTCGGGGCTGACGTTCGAGTAGTTTGCCGATACTTTCAGGTCAAACGTACACATTTACGCGGGATGTTTTATTCATACGCGCTGGCCGCAAGGCGCACATATTTTATAGACGAGTCGGGGGGTGCTTCTGGAGTTTATTTCATTCGCTCTCTTGCGGAAATTTACGTAACCTCAGGTTTCGCGTTTCGCCTGAGGAGTATATCGGTGCTGTTGGAAGACGTTCCCTGGATTGCCCTGAATTTCCTTAAAGGAAATCAAATTCGAGGGTGAATATTAATGAAGAATGATTTGCGAATGTGAATCTTCCGTGTGCATAATTTAGGGAAGATTGTTATACATTTTTCAGCACCATGGACGTTATAATACAAAAACAAAATAAATAAAATGGATGGAGAGAGAAGTTCACGGATTAATTATTGTTAAAAATAATAAGTTTTTCTTTTTAATTTTGTTCTTATTTGGAATATAGCTGGATAATATAACAAACTGTTTTTTATTTCCTTTTCACATCATGTATTTTTTTTTTATAAAATGTAATGTTTCGACATTCTTATGCATTTTTCAAACATCTGAAAATGATTATTTTTCTACACATTAACCATTAATTATAATACTTTTTTATATATTTTTTTTCATTTAATTTTGTATACAGGGTGTTGCATTTGTCTGTAGACAATCTATTATGGCTAACCTATCCACTTAACTGAAATATGTTTTAAATAAAAGCGTTTCAGGATCAAATACTCTATATCATAAAATTGTTTTTATGTATACAGGATGTTCAATTTATCTTGCGCGTTATATGACTTTGTTATTTTAAATAGAACGCCCTATATATTATTGGATTTTTGAATTCCTTGATGCAAAATAAAGCAAATTTGATTTACATACCTTACACCAAAACCGAACGATTTCGGAGGTATTTGACCTTCTAGAAAAAAAATTGCATTTACCAGGTTCATTTCAGAAATCAACACCGCCTTTATTTACAACAATTTTGCAATAATTTTGTAAAATAGTTGTGAAAACGTGTGAAAGTTTATAGCCAACAAATAATTTCTTTGTTATATTA
This sequence comes from Protaetia brevitarsis, assembly GCA_004143645.1. Lineage (NCBI taxonomy): Eukaryota > Metazoa > Arthropoda > Insecta > Coleoptera > Scarabaeidae > Protaetia > Protaetia brevitarsis. Next base: position 45,880 of record RXPK01000643.1, read on the forward strand.
TACAGGGTGCTTCTGAAGTGAAAATCAAAGCTAGGTATCTTTAAACGTGTGAAACTTTTTTTTTGCAGAATTAAATTCTCTTTCGATCACGTATAACATTTTTTATTGATAAATTTAATGTATGTATGTATGTATGTAAGTAAAAGGGTGGTGTTACACTGCGACCTAAAAGATCTATTGTGTCCCCTATTCTTGCTGCTTTACAGCTGGCCTTCCAGTCCTATTCCTTTTAGAAACTGTAGGATATCAGAGGGCCCCAGTCTAGATAAGTCTCCCTCTTCGATTTCACATGCTCCCAGGTGAAATGCCCTCGAGTTGCACAGTGCTACGCAGTTTGAGAGGAGATGGATGGGTGTTTCATCCTGTTCCCCACAGAATCTGCATTCAGGATCTTTTTCCAATCCAAGCTTAGTCAGGTGTCCTTTCAGTCTACAATGGCCTGAAAGTATTCCTGTTAAAATGCGAACTTTGTCTTACTCAGGTTGATGCATTCTGTAAACTCTTTCTGGTTATAAGTTCCCAGAAGAATTTTACTTTGCCTCATTCCCTGGAGATTTCCCAATAACTGGATTTTCTCTGCTCCATTTCTATTTTTAGTTTCTTTATTATTGTACTGCTACTTAACCCGCAGAAGGGTTCAGGCCCTACAAAGGCATTCCAGCCCCTTTTTTTGCGAGGTATCCGTTATTTCGTTTCCTTCCACTCCTGTGTGACCCGGAACCCACAGGAGGGTTACTTTATTTCTTTTGCCTAGCTCATTTAGTTTCCCTAGGCATTCCCAGATCATCTTGGAGCTGATTTCATATGAGCTCAGCGCCTTGATGGCTGCTTGACTATCAGACATGATGATAATCTCCTGCTTCCGATAGTTCCTATCCATATTGAACTGAACACATCTTCCAATAGCGTGTATTTCCGCCTGAAATATACTTGGGTATTTTCCCAAGCTTTCGAAATATGTAGTTCTAGGCCCATATATTCCTATTCCAGTTCCTTCTGCCGTTTTGGAGCCATCAGTATACCATTTGATGGCATTTCTATTCAAGTTCAAGATGGTGTTATGATCCCACTCGCTCCTGTTACTTAGCTTTGTGGTGAATTCCTTCACGAAGCTAAATAAAGTTAATACTTTATGAGTAATTTTGAATAATTATTTAGTACGAGAAAAACGCTAATAGCTATACTAAAAAAAACATTCGTAGGCAAATTCAGATTTTTAGAGAGATCATTTTAATATCTTTTATAATAATTTTTTGACTAAACATCTGTATATTTTATCCCTCCTTAATTTATACTACAATTTTATTTAGATGCCTACACAATAAGCATTTATTATCATAGCATGTATGCCTCGAAAGGTATTAAAATAAAATTATAGTAGCCTGTGTTTGAAATAATTTCTGCATTTTTACGACGCCACAATGTAAATTTTTTTAAGTTTTATTTTACCGTCCACAGACAAATGTCACACCTGTGTGTAATGATAGCTCCCTTAAGATGAAGTATTAAAACAGTGTTGACATACAAAAGTATAATAAATACAAGTTATGTTATTTTAGTTTTAAAATGTAATTAATTGTACAAATGCAACAACTAATTGAAAATCAAATTTTTTACAAACAAGGACAGCACAACATGTTAAAAATTATACATATAATAACTCGAAGTATGTAACAAATAAAGTGAAAATATATTGAAAGCAAGGGACCAATTCGTGTTAAAAGCATTTTTTTTTTGTAAAACATATTTTAAACAGCAAAAAAAAATTGGTGAATTTGAAAACAAGATATACCTATAAGGCGTTAAATTAAGATTTAAATAACGGGGACTAGATTTTTAATAAATAAGCTATGTCGGTACGGTTATTCACTATTTTTATTTTTTTCAATCATATTAGGAGTATAATAAATGGTTTCTTTAGCTGGAATTTTGCTTTTGTCAAGGTTAAATTTATGGTTAAATTGAGTTTCTTGTTTTTTAAGTGCAGTTATATTCATGGTTATGTTCAAAATGAGTTAATTGTTAATGATGAAAAACAACAAAGTTTGAAACTCAATCCGTGGTACATATATTACATGTTTCGGCTACAACGCCATCTTCAGAGTCATTTAAATAAGAAGAAAAGTAAGTAGAAAGATACAAGAAGGTTTTAAAATTAATCACTCACATCAGATCAGAGGTGAAAAATACAAACGTGAAAGTAAAATTAACATATTAAAAATCATCGCCAGAAATTAATTAAAATATCAAAATTTAAAAACACTATACAAGTAACAGATAAAAGTTCAACTATTTCGTGAGAATGGAAAAGCATGCCAAACACACGTAGGTACATAAAACAGCAAAGTGATCAAGAAAACAACTTTTTACAACGTTGAACGTTATCATACGGGAATAATCCTCCAATAGTTTGCATTTTATAACTTGTTCATTTCGAATTGCAACTTGAACTTGGACGATTTACACCAGCTCTTTTTCAAAGAGCTCACTTGTCATTTGTATTGAAGTAACTGCCAGAATGGCTAACACATGTTGGGCGGCAATTTTAACACAACGAAACCCGAGAAAGCTTAAGCAGCGCTGGTTAAGATGCCACATAAAGCGTATTTGAAATAATCAGAAATTATTGATAATTAAGATATAAAGGGAGTTTAAAATAAGTGAAAATTATAGTTAAATTAACGCATACAGCGCATTTAAAATAAATAGCAATTATTGTAAAATTGACATGTTAATTTAAATACAAATTTTTACAACAAATTAATATTAAGCATGAGTATATTTTGCTTTTTTATATTTTTAGAACAATTACACAGCACCTAAGGTTCATAAAAACATCACGTAACTTTTACTTAATTTTTTTTTCACAAAAAGTACTACAATATAAAATATACCTATTTGATCCATATATTTATACTTAATTTCAACAAAAATCTTGTGAGTAGTCGATGAACATTTTACATCTTCTGCACTTTTTGAATTTTATTTTGTATTTATCCACAGAAAATCGACAAAAAGGTCCACGTATTGCACTTCATCGCAATTAAACAAAAAATATGTACATACATTTATGGCACAAAATTCATTGTTTTTTTTGCAATTAAAAACAGTTATCCCAACGAGATTTTACAATATTCAAATTATGTATGTATTAGGCGTGCTACAAATTCTAAAAATATTGAATTGGATTAGGGATTTCCATTGCACAGAACATCACCAGCAAACAAAAGGATTACTCATTAAATCAGAAGTCAAAGCCTTCATCCCTCCACTCCGTATTCCATTGCGATTGAGATTCTTCCGCTTTGCATTCTTTATTCTTTCGCGTCCTCGAACGACAATCTCTCATAATCCTAGTATATTTCCGCTTTCCCGCTTTTCCTCATTAACTCACAATGAAGGCCGAATATTACCTGACCTCCGTTGGGACGCAGCGGAGACAAATAGAAGCGCGGGAAAAAATAAAAAGGGATTCATTTCTTTCAGACTCCATAATTTCTGGCATGTGCGACTTGGATTTTGCGACGCAACCGAGCCGAAATTGGAAAGACGTGACGTATAATGGGAGCAAATGCTGAAAAGACTTAATATCTTTTTAACCCATGATGCTATCGATTTAGGATCGATCTCATTCGATTTAAAATGAAAAAATACATCGGGTTTGTACTTACTTAGGCCGAATTAATACGCTGAGGAAAAGATTTCTTTGTCATTAATAAATAGGCATTAATCCAAACAAAATTATTAAACAGGATATTCCACGTAAGTGGTTCATTAACAGTTTATGATGTTCAATTATATTTGAGATTTTAGCACCATTATCTGTTCGATTAGAACTATAAATGTGAAACGCTTTAACCAAAATATCACTTCCGGTTGATCAAAAACGGGCGTCAACTTTGCTATTTTAAATAGAATGATCTAATTTTTTTATTAATTTTTGGATCCTACGACCATAAATACTGCTGTGGCCTGGCACCCCGGTTTTCGTAAATTCAGTGTTCATGTTTTTCTGCTTTTATCAATGTTTCGAGAAAATTTTCTCAGAAGTTAATGTTATATTTATATAAGATTTAGTTTTTTGAGTTGATTGTTTAATTTATTTATTTTAATGTTCAGTTGTTTAAAATTAATTTTACTCTTTATTTTATTTTTATTTGCTCATGTTGTTCAGTGTCCTTTCGTGTATTTTCTTCTTCGATGATCTGTGCGTTAGGCGTAGCATACGCAGCTGTTTATATGTATGCGACTGTTTAGCATTGTAAGAATTAGTTTCTCGATAGACGTTAAAGAGTAAGCAGATGTAAATTTATATTTTTTTGCTGCCATTTTGTTAATATTTATGATTTAAAGATTTGAATTTGCGTATTTTGATTTATTTCGTCCATCTAGGAACTCGTTTAATAATAATTGTTATTGTATTGTTGTGTACACAATTTAGATATAAGATCATTTATTATTTTGTTCGGGAAGATATATTTTAGTTTAAAGAGTTAATTTTTCGTTTTTTTTTTAATTTTTCTGATTTGTATTTATTTATTTAATCACCTCGGGTTGGGTGAAGAGAAGCTTTGTGCTTGCTTTTAGTTTTCATTTTATTAATTTACTTGAATTGTCCACGTTTAATTTAGTTTGTTTAATTTTGAAACCACGTGGATTTTCGTGAAAAAAAAATTATCTTCCTGGACATTTGTACCATTTTGCTTTGTTAAAGGATTTAGCATTGTCCTTTTGTAATTTAGAGTCTAATGCAGTTTTGATTTCGACTAGGACCTTTTGTCCAAGGTTTTTGTTTTCTGCATAATTGTTATTTACAATTTTTTTTCTTTTTTTTATAATAAAATTATTGATTGTGATTTAACGTCATTCTAAATTCTGTTCTTTTATTTTTGATTAAACCTTTTTCAATTTTTGGGGTAAGTTAAAGAAAGTCAGATTTCTTTCACCCACAATTTACTTGTCGTAATTAAATTCTTAGTTTTAATTTGCGAGAGTAACCCTGAGTTTAATTGTTTTTTTGCGCCCTTTTAAATTTTTATCCGTTGAGCTAGCTAATTCAATTTTTCATTTTTGAATATTCGTTTTGCATTTTCTTTGGTACCTTTAAGTTGTTTTTTTTTTTTAGTAATAATTAATGCATCATTCAGATATTAATATACTGCAAGTAGAGATTCCAAATTTGGTATGTTATGAATGTAGATATACCTCTAAAATATGGAACGTGCACTTCACATTCTAGCATACAGGATGTTCAAAACTGAGAAACAATTTTCTTAAATAAAACACCCTGTATTTTAATTTGAAATTAGGTAGTAAATACCATCCCCTATCATTTTATATCAGCGTTCTCTACACCTATCTTTAATAGATTTTGAGATATGAGCGACTTTTTGTTAAATAGACTAATTAGCCCTATTTTTAAATGCCTGTATTTGGCTCTGAATGGGATTAAAACATTTATATAATATACAATAAATGTGAAGTTATTGATATCAAAAACCAACCAAATTTAATGACTTTCACGTGCCAGTTTTCCTTTGTCAAGATGCGATGCGAGTCACCGTTTTGATGATTCTAGTTGCTATGAGGTATTTGGCTAATAGATAAATATTTTATAGCCGTATCTATCATGTTTTCAATTTAGTTACTGTGGTGAAATGAAGCTAGAAATATGTTTTGAGAATATTTTATATAGGCGGTCCCACCCTAGCTAACTTTCACTATCGAATACCGCTAATTTTAAAAATAACGTGTACAAAAAAAAAATAAGGTTTTAGTGAACTCCCTTATCTTGATTAACGAATTAATGTTACATTGCCTTAATCCGTTAATTATTTCACACTGTAAAAAGCTTGGAACCTTTACCTTATCTTAATGTTGACCTTTCTCAATGTAATGTACTCACCTGAGTTTGAGCAATTAATGCAAAGCTGGAATTGCAATGGGACGCCCAAAATACATTTCGTTTCAAATTTATCATTTACTTCCTTAATAAAAGATACTCGATTTCATTCTATTTATGTAAACATGTAAAATATGTAGAATTTGTAACGTATTTTTAGTTCTATTTAATCTGTCTGTGCGTGCGGTGACATAAGCGGCGCCAAGGAAGGAAGGAACAAATAAAGATAGTTCCCATGGTCACGAGGACAGCGCAACGTCTCTGATTAGCGGACAGCCGAGGGAAGCGCGTGGGTAGGTACGTAAACGAACAAAGGAAGTCGTCAGACGAGTGAACGTGCCGTTAGGCTGGAGAGCGGTTGTAGAAGAATTCGCCAATATCACATATATTGTTCATAGTGCATCGCGTAGCAAGCTAATGGTAGCCCCGTGAATGCTGAGTGCCTATTTTACCAAAATACAGCTTGGACTTGAGAATAATCGATATTAAAATAAAATTCCTTTACTGGAATAGTAAAGCATGCTTAATCGGATAACTACAATTAATGATTAAATAAATATGTAGATGATTGTAAGAAGCGAAAGTATTGTTATTTAATTTAATAATTTTCTCGAAATAACTCATTTCATTAAGCGTATATAAGACTAGCTGTAGTCCACGGCTTTATTCGCGTGGCTTTTGTAAATGTGAAATTACTGATATCAAAAACTAACCAAATTTAATGACTTGCACGCCTCACGAGGACAGCGCAACGTCTCTAATTAGCGGATAGCCGAGGGAAGCGCGTGGGAGAGCGTAGGTACGTAAACGAACAAAGGAAGTTGTCAGACAGCGTCCAAAGTGAGTGGATGTGCCGTTAGGCTGGAGAGCGGTTGTAGAAGAATTCGCCAATATCACATATATTGTTCGAAGTGCATCGCGTAGCAAGCTAATGATATGCCGTGATTGCTGAGTGCCTATTGTGCCAAAATACAGCTTGGACTTGAGAATAATCAATATTATTATGCTTATTCGAAAATGTTTATACAACTCAAATGATTTCTTTTTGAAGCCTTAAGTTTCAGTTTCAGTTTCCAATGACGTGTTTCATACTGCATGGTATTATGAAATAAAGATATATTATTATTATTATTATTGTTATTAAAATAAAATTCCTTTTAATTAATAATTAAATAAATATTGTAGAAGAAGCTAAAGTATTGTTATTTAATTTAATAATTTCATCGAAATAAATCATTTCATTAAGCGTATGTAGGACTAGCTGTAATCTACGGCTTTATTCGCGTGGTTTTTGTAAATGTGAAATTACTCATATCAAAAACTAATCAAATCTTAATGACTTGCACGCGCCAGTTTTTCTTTGTCAAAATACGATGGGCGTCACCGTTTTGATGATTATAGTTCCTATGAGATATTTGGCTAATAGATAAATACTGACGTAAGCGGCGTCAAGAAAGGGAGGAACAAATGAAGATAGTTCCCGCGGTCACGATGACAATGCAACGACCCTGATTAGCGGACACCTGAGGGAAGCACGTGGGAGAGCGTTGGTACGCAAACGAACAAAGGAAGTCATCAGACAGCGTTCAAAGCGAGTGGACGTGCCGTTAGGCTGGAGAGCGGGTTGTAGAAGGATTCGTCATTAGGCGTTGGCCACAATACAATTACATATATTATTCAAAGTGCATCGCGTAACAAGCTAATGGTGGCCCCGTGATTGCTGACTGCCTATTATGGCAAGGAATAAACCTCCTGAAGAATTTCCCGATCGAGAAGATCGAATACAGTTTCCAGAGGTTACGACGACGTAGTCACATCGAGCCAATTTTCAAACGAAACCGCTGTTTGTGCCGAAAATCATACCGACCACACCAAGACCACACCCAGAGCTGAAGAACCGCCGAAAGCGCAAGTATTACCGTCTATTTTATTTGTTGATTAGTTTATAAATTCGAAATCATAACTTTATTTGGATCTTATTTAAATTTAATAATTTCAATCAAGTCAGTAATATATAAAAGGGCCATTCATTGTTTCTTTACCACCAAATAATTGTTATGTGTTATGTTTTTATTTATATATTGTTTCTGCCTTCGTTGATTTCAAATAAAATATTGTAAAGGTGAAATCAATTTCTTTATTATTTTATTTTGTTATTTAGTATACAGGGTCGTACTATATTTTAAATACTCTTAGAACGGCACGACCTGGGAGCGGTTACTTTGATCGATAAGAGATTCTCATGTTAGTTTTTTTTAAAATTTATTTCAATTAATTAATAGATATTGTGATTTACCAATCTTACGGCGCCCAAGAAAAGATATAATATTCACAAGTAAATTAACGACCCATTACATTTTGGCGTACAACGCCATTTCAAATTTAATTATTTTTTTTATAGTACCAGGTAATCGATTTTTAATTCCTCAACAATTTAAGCGCAAAAAAGCAATAAAAATTAACATTCTTTGCAGATTTTGGACATTTGAGTTCTTTTCGGTCTTTGCCTCATTGTGCCACGTTGTCGCGGTGGTAGGGCGTAGTTTGTTCTTCACGTCCAGGGATTCATCAGGTGGAATGATGCTGGAAATTAACGGGCCACTCCGTCCGCGAGAACGACGTACTTTACGGGCCATAAATGCGTCGGTGCAAACGCCCAGATCCACGGCATTAATGGAATATTAGATTGATGGTAGGTGGCTGCGGATTCTAGCTCTAGAGCGCCCGAATTATTACACGCGGTGGTTTAAATGCATTTACTTACTTAGTTGCGGATTTATGTAGGGGATTTATGGAGATAAGATGTATCCTTATGTACGGTGTAAAACGTTGTATGATGCTCTAACAGCAGTAAAAGCTATGTAGTATTTCTGGAAGTTAAATTAAAAGTAATGTCGGTTCTATGAGCACTTCGTTATATATTTTTAAACTGTTTTCTTTATTATCAAATCTGCAATATTGTATACTGTTAACTGGGGATGCCAAGGTTCAAAAATTCAACCTAGATAGAAAGTATCAGGTTAATACCAGATAACAAGGATTGGGAGAAAGACACTCCGGTAAAAGTGGAATCGAACTGGTATACAGACGGCTCTAAAACGCACTACGACGTAGGAGCTGGAATATATGCAAAGAAGCCTGTAAGGATCTATTGGTAAGCTTCAGCAAAGACCGAATAGTGACCCAGGATGAGATATTGCAGCAAATATTTTATATATTCATCATTGTACCAGAAAAATTGAAAAATGAACCAAGTTAGCTAAAAGCATCGCTATCTTCTCTGACAGCCAGTCTATACTTAAATCTATTAGTATGGAAGGCAATTAACATTGTCCTGGAAATTCAGGTGACGGATGATCTAGCGAGGCTCCTCAACGTCATTCATTGGAGCTGGCCTTTCTCTTGGCATTAACGAATCACAAATTAAGAAGTTTATCAATGAATGGATACGTAATCAGTCCAGAGAATGATAACAAACGTCACCTGGACATAAACAGGTCAAAGGGTTTCTAAAAGAACAGAACTTTGAACTTACTACAAATCTACTAAGTACTGACAGAAAGACTGTCAGTATGATAGTAGGTATGTTGACTGGTCAGACTAAACAGGTATATGTACCACATAGGCCTGGTAGGTAATTCTACTTATAGATTCTACCAAGACGAGGAAGAAACATCACTTCATGTGCTGTGCCAATGCGACGCGACGGCCTGACGAGAACAAGGTTTCTAATAATGGACGTGGAGATCCCACAGCTAACAGCTACATAAAGGAGCCGCTCTCAAAGATGATAGGTCCAATTAGGAGGACAAAATTGAAAAGCGTCTTATCACATTTCACATATTTCAGCATAAAGTAGTTTTCATATAATTTCGATGCTACTGTATTGTATTTTATATTTATATTTATTATCATAGGGAAATCATTTAGTTAGAGTAGAAACATTTCAATTGTTATGGAATCCATATAGTACTTAGAATATGTAGCTCTGTGTAGCACCTCTTACGTGGAGCACGGGATTGGGATGATTTGTAATTATTTAGTTTTTTCATAAATAAAGTCGATATTGAATCCACAATTGCATTTGAAAAGGTTTTATTGGTTTAGAGGTTTCTATATTCGAGATGAGTTTTTGAACATCCTGTATAAGATTCCGTGATTATTGCCATAACACTGAATACCTACATCTTTATGCATCCACAATAGTAGAATAACTTAACCTTTATATAGCCTATAAAATGTTTGATTTTATTCGAAAGGATGCAAACGTCAAAAAAAAGAATGAAAAAACCGCAATTATCTCAAAGATCGTTGAGTTTAGGGGGTGGGAAATTGCAATACAGATTAGTCACAAATGCTGCGACGAATTTACTAGACTAATTAAAATTCCATTTAAAATATAAAAATGAATGTAAACACCCTGTATACTGATAATGCTTAAAAGCTGAAAATGTTTTCCCAGTCTCCCTAGTTTGCTTTTATTGTTTATTTATCAGGATTTCTAAGTTCTTTCCTGCCAACATTTAAAATAAATTATTCATGAACGAGAAGAAGATAAACGAAATTTATGTTGAATAAATAGGAACTTCTCATTTATTCATTTATGTTGAATAAATAGAAACTCATTTATTCAACATAAATTTCTTTCTGATTCCTCTACTAAAATTATTCCAAGCTGCATTAAAGTAAGCAACAGTAACAAATTCCTGCAGTGGCGGCTTGTCTTAAATGATCCGTTGTTTAAATATTGTCTTGTAATTGTCCTACAATATACTTCAGAGCAATGTTATACATAAAATTAAATATATTTTTGATTTATGGTTTTGACTTGTTGATTATAACACTAATATAAGGTAAGAGTATTAATTATTTCACGTAGTAAATGTTATACTTGTGCGTAATAAATAAAAAAAAAAATAATGCAAAGATTGGAAGCCTTTTAAAGTAGGAAGTTAGCAAAAAAATTAATGTTTGTAGCTTGAGAAAGATGGTAGTTTCTATGGAAACGTTGCTATTATTTAAGGAATAATCAACAATAAATAAGTAGCTCCATAACAGTCCCTTGTTTTAGTGTATATTACATATTATTGAGAGCGGAATAGTATTAGTAAAAGCTTTTTAATGATTAATTTGTGATTTACAATGTTGGGGGCATGACCCCGTGGCTCTTCAAGAGGAACCGGCCATGAATTCCTGTAACGTAGTATACAGGGTGTATCAAATAAGAAAGTAAATTTTGCTTGGGTGTTAACTACACGACATATAAAGCACAAACCCGCCGAAACCGGATTTCATCACTAAAAAATAAAAAAAAAGAAAAATTTACAGCCAAAAATTCTTTAGTCCGGGCCTGATGCAAGGAAACGTGATGTTAAGCACCCGCTAAACGTGGTATTATGTATAAATACATTGCACTCATTTAGTATTATTCTTAATGGTATGCCGTAAGTTAATTTAACGTCATTCTGAATAAATAAAGGCCAATCGGCCAGTGTGCCCTGGTAAAAATAACAAAACTGAGGTATTTTAAATTTCTTCTTTTTTATAAAATAAACATTTGTTAAGAGCATTCTACGTAAGTCTACAAAGTATTATTTTTAATATCCTGATAAGACGTTCGAGTTTCACCGAATATGCGACTTCAGTAGTTACAAAAAACGTAAATATTTTTCTTTTGCTTTGTCGAATCGAGAGTTAATTGTTAATAAACGGTACCACATGAATCTGAGTTATTTCTTTTGATTTATTTAATCAAATAACGCAAAATGAATTGAATCGAATTACACAGAAATAAATGTAGATACAGAAAATTTGCAAACACGCCTTTTTACTATGATGTCGCGCGAAAATGAATCTATACATTCCCACGCTTTTGCGGATGCATCAAGCTTCGATTTTATTTATATGAAATCATGATGGACCTGAAAAGAATCGTTTTTTCGAGATGGGAAGAATTTAAATAAAATGTTCGAAGTGGCTTGCACTCCAAGTGGCGATCCACACAAAACTAACAGAGGTAATGGCTGAATGATAGTGGTATGTGAGGGTATACTCGGGACAGCATTTAGGTGGGGCACAGGTGCGGCTCTAGCCCACGGCATTTACAAAATATTTTTTTCTCGTTAATGCTTATAGATAGACCCCCTGCGCATTAAGACTTTTTGATCGTATATGATTACAGCTGCTACATATTATTATATTTACCTCTATATCTGATACATCCTGTATTTCCGAACAAATGCCGGGAATTTTAAATTTTTAATTTTTAACTTCAGTAAATTACATTATAACTATTTTCATATAAATTCCATTCAATATTCAAAATTTCAATTAACTTATAAATTCTTTATTTATATAATTTTTTTTTCAATAATAATAAATACGACAATTTTATTGTTTTAATTCGAGACCTCTCTGATAATAAGTAAATATTGTGATCAGTGACACCAAATTACTTGTCAAATTAGCTTTCTTGTCGCTTGCTAACGAATAGGCAGTTTATAATTTTCTAACCAATTTATTGGGATTAATTGTCATGCGATCAGAAATGCTATTTACTGCTTCCTGTGTTAACACTCTTGATGCCCCAACTGATTTACGCTTTGCAACGCTACAAGTCTCCATAAATCGCCGTCCCAGGTTGTTGCGATATCCAACAAATCGGTCATATTCAATGTCTTCATTTGAATATTCTAATATAAATTGTTGCATGCAGGACTGTAGGAAATATTATGACCAAGATCCGTCTTGTGCTTGTATAGCAATTCGAAAATACTAGGCAAATATAAAAGTCATAAAAAAAGTAACTTTTTGTATGACGTTGGCGGTCACGTTCCCAAAGTTTTATAATTTTTTGAATCTCTGGGCTCTGGATCTACCCTTGTAAGTCACGCTATTCCCTCTTTCTCTTTTCTGGCGCATAATGTGAACGTCGCTACATTCAGATTTCAACTCGCTGAAGTGTAATCCTCTGCGCATACTTAACTGTGCATATACTAACTTCCGCGGTGGCTACAAGAGCTAGCGCCGTTTGGAGCAGGCGAGCAGAGAGATGTAGCGGTTTTGTCCATTGTATGTAACTCTAACTAGGGGTTGAATAATTTAAAACGCCAGCAGGATTACAGAGCTAATCTCGCGCACCTGCGCGCATACGCACAAACGACCGCTGTGACCGACGGCGTTAATAATTTAATGGAGTGTGTAGTGTAGCATGGGTTATAGAATAACGAGAGCGGTGTATTTGCGATACGGTGAACTGATGTGCTGTGTGCCATCCGGTGCCAGTTATTGATTCACTTTCGCATATTGATTTTGCACGATCTAATGAATTTTGGTTAAAGCTAAACTGTAAGAATAATAATAGGGTTATTATCAGCAACAAAGGTTTCGGAAAGTACTTAGTAACTTGAAATAAACTATACCCCTATCCTATTATTTTAAATTCCATCGCAGCACACGTTAATTTAGTCCAGCAGTAAGGAAGGCACGCCGAAATGAAATACAATCACGAAATTTCGATGATTTTTAGTTTTTTTTTTCATTTATGCCGTTGTTGTGAAAAAAGAATAGCATATTAAAAAAAAAAATAGGGAAAAAGAAATCAAACTTAGGTCTAGTTCTTCACAAAATTCTTTAATAACACACGACCGGTTTCGCTCTTGTCGAGCATAATCAGGCCAGCTAAAGAAGTATCATACAATGAGAGTGTGCAACAATTATTGGCGAAACGGTATTGTATAAAATTGAAAAAAAAAAATTAAATCAAAGGGAGTAAAGTAAAATGGTAACAGAATTTAAAAAAAAGATACTTACAATTCAAAAGTAGTTAAGAATGGTCAAAGTTTAAAATTAAAATAAAATTAATGAGTGGAAGATAAATAGACGAACTTATGTAAAACTTGTAATGTAAAAAACAGATATTAAATAAAGAAGAAAACACACT
>RXPK01000644.1:0-79456 GCA_004143645.1 Protaetia brevitarsis
GTGTCCTGTTTCTTAAGAGGATTCACTTTACAGCTTTTCTCATAATGTCCACTAATATCCGTGAGTAATGAGATTGTTTGAGTCGATGAGCTTTCCATTATTCTGGCTGGTACAATTGCTTGTTCAGTCTGACTACATGCATCCCTTAGATTATTATTTTTTATCTTCTTCAATAAATCGTCTATAGTTTTATGTAAGTTTGTTATAATTTCGTTTTTATTTTCACATTTGTTTCGATAAAATTCAGACTTCGCTTGTTCGTCGATTAATTTTTCATTCATTTCTTCTAAATTGTAATTCGTTGTGGCTAGTTTATTTCGTAATTCTATAATTATTTCTTCTTGTTCCTTTCTTTCATCTTCATTTTCGTCATGAACAATCGAAAGATAACTGCTGTTCATATTACGTTCGTTACATTGAGTATTGTTAAATTTGTTTTGAGAGCGTGTGTTTATTTTCCTACTCATGGTTCGGATTTAGCGTAATGTTTTTATCATTACGATACAAAAACAGCACACTCACACAAACACCGCATATATGTTCTTTTTCGGCAAGCGTAAATATTCTGTGTAAAAATCTAATTTTGTTGTTAATCTTTAATTGTTAGAGTTTGTCAATTATTAAATATACACAACGGAAAAACTCACTCGCGAGCATAATCATGACATAAAATTCAAGGAAAAGTTGCCTTTATTCACTTCTTAAATAGCACTTTATTGCAGACAGCGAAACAACCCGTGCCGCATACTGTCACGTATTCGTTCACAATTTGGTGGCGATTAAATAAATTCAGTTTTTTATACAATTTTAACTTGTGAACGAGCAAAATTGTGACTGTAAATTTATGGATAAAATTTGGTATAAATATTTAAAAATACAGCTGTTTTTATGCATTTTCATGAGAATTACTGAGGTTTTAACGCAAATTTTTGTACCGTTTATTTAGTTTTGATCTCAAAAAAAGAGGAGAATAAAGCTAAATATGGTCGTTCACAAATTGGTGGTCCAGAACCGGCGTATATTAGACTACTTAGAATAAAAGAGACAAATTAAATGCATGTATGGCAAACGTACATTTAATTTGTCTCTCATATTCTATTTATTTTATTTTCATTTTTAATTATATTATATTTGTGAATTACAATTTTTTTTCCTTTCTTTATTTAAAATAGCTTTAGCTCATAGGATATTTTTATACTGTTATTATTATCATTATTATCTTGAATACTGTAGGTATTCGTACTTTTTCAAATGTATGTGTCCTTTCCTTGGATTTTTTTTCTGTTGGACAACAATAAATATGATATAGTAAATATTATTATTTTCAAATGTTGCATCTAAAAAGTTAAATAATGTTTCTAGATTTTTTTTTGCGAAACACTCTGTATATAATAATAGAACAAGTTTTTTTTTGCGCAGCCTGGCGATTATTGGGCATAGCAATTAAACTATACAAAAACTATTATAACAGGACTGCAGGAGACAACTCTAGGTGTTGTCGAAACATCTCCAATATATTGTAACGTTTTAGGGGTTCAAATAGTTGACACAGGCGATTTTTAAATTAATAAAAAGTATTTATTTCTACACTTAAAGCCTAATTAAAATAAAATTTATTTAAAAACACTAAATAACTAAAGCACTATTAAGAACACTTATATTGAATAAAATTCAGTTAAATACTACTTATTTATATTCACTATTTATTTCCACTATTATTTATTTTCACTGTTTGCACGTAACTCTCTCTTTGGCTTTACCCCAATAACGTCCCAGTAAACCAAATTCAAATTTCCCGCAATTATATTTAGTAACTTCAACTTAAAGGTATTCAAATAATTATTAATCTAATACAAAATCGTAGGTAATTTCATGCTTTAATGTTGAAGTTACTAAAAATAATTGTGGGAAATTTGAATTTGATTCACTGGGGTTCTTCAATACAAACTATCCTGTCTTCATTCCCACGTAATCTACATTTTTCTTGAAATGCTTGAGTACATTTAATTTAATTTTATCGATGCAATATACAATAGCAATAACTCTATCAACAGTATCATTAACTTTGTGTGTTTGTGTGCTTGGAGCAAGTATCTAGTGAAGTTATCAGAGTAACTTGAGAGCTTCTCAGAGTTGGATTTAAAGATGGTACAAACAAACGCGCTCGATTGCAATATAACCTTAATTTTATTATTTACTATTGTCAGATTGTCACAGCTATTATGAATAGGAAAAGTAAAAGTAATTTTTCAAATTAATGAATCTGGACTACAATAAAAATGCATCATATACTAGTATTTATGTACCTACCAAGTGATGTTTTTAAAATATAATGATCGTTCTTTACATTGGTATCATTATATTATCCATTTCGTGCATATTTGATGCAGTTATAAATCGGATTACATTTACAAACGACAGTTTACAACATGGTGTTAGTGCGATTAGGTTATGTTGCACAAATTGCTCGTAATTACTCAGACGCCGGATCGCGAGCAGGAAGAGGAACCTCTTTCTGAGCTGGATTTGCTTGCTCTAAACAAATAAATCATGCTCTAAAATACAAACAAACGCGTAAAATTCCTTGGATCAGCTTAGATCAGACAAACAAACCTATTTTTCTTACGTGATCTCCACTCTAAAGGGGTAGCGCCATCTAGCGCAGTTTTAAACGTCAAATTCAAAAATTCAGGCACGTTACAGTATGTTACATTAATAAATTCAAAAGAAATTAAATTAAAGCTTATACTCCACAAAAAGGAAACTCCTTTTATTATTAATACCTAAAGCTGCGAAAAAACGAGAACACTTTGTATGTATTACAGCTTACCTAAACCAGATGAAAGAAATATTTTGATTACTTCTGCCTTACCGTATGTTAATAATGTGCCACATCTAGGGAACATTATAGGATGTGTGCTATCGGCCGATGTTTTTGCGAGGTAAATTAAAGAATCAAATCATTTTCATTGTTATTACCTGTAATATATGTCAATTTGATGTAGATACTGTCGCTTATGCAACTATAACACCCTGTATATCAGCGGGACTGATGAATACGGCACTGCCACAGAGACGAAAGCCTTAGAGGAAGGTTTAACGCCTCAACAGATATGTGATAAATATTTCGAAATCCATAACGGCATTTATAGGTGGTTCAACATAGGTTTCGATTACTTCGGCAGGACGACTACACCGGAACAAACGAAGTAAATCCTTCATTGTAAACATCAAAAAATTTGGTATTAATTCATTCGTTTTCAGGAGAGTGCAAGAACTGTTTTTGACCTTAAACAACAACGGGTTCATGCAGATACAGGCGATAGATCAACTTTATGCAAAATTGCAACCGTTACTAGCCGATAGGTTCGTCGAAGGGATCTGCCCTCATCCAGGTTGTCATTACGAAGACGCCAGAGGCGATCAGTGCGATAAGTGTGGTAAACTGGTGAACGCTGTGGAGCTGAAGAATCCTCGGTGTAAAATTTGTGGCCGATCTCCTGTTATCCGGAGTTCTAGCCAATATTTCTTGGATTTACCGAAGGTAGATATTTTCATTTATAGAAAAAATATAGTGGTATCATTTTATTTCAAAGATCATGTGACCTAAAGATAGATGGTCCAAAATAACAGTCGGCTGCTATTTTGGATTATAAAAGTTACTAATTCATAATTTATTCAGTTATCAATGATTACCAACAATAGTGGTTTGCATTACTTTTTTATTGTTGTTAAATAAAAGGTATACAAATTGTTCCTCCAATATTTCGGTAACATTTTGAATCAATCTATCACGTTTTAAGATAATGCAATGATAATAAATGTATTTAAAAAGAATACAAATAAAAGTGTTAAAATTACCTGTCGAACAACAAGAATTTTTTTAAAAATTTAATACAATTTCTAAATATAATGTTATAGAAATTATTAAATAGTTGAATACAGAGCAAATACTTGACAAGTGGTTTTTTTGATTGACATGTTTTTGCCTGGGAATTCGTGAAAAAGCAATTTTCCACTCCTTAAAGCATGTGCTGTCGTTATTACATGATAAAAGCAAAGTGAGTGGTATATATTTTCACTTTTTAAAGCCTTCAAAATTGTAAGTAAACATTTGATTAGACAAATTTCATATATCTAAACTTCGGTTTTGAAAAAAAAAAGAAACAATTGATGTAGAGAATAAACTGAGCATATGATTAGACAAACTTCATGTATCTAACTGTCGATTTAAAAAAAAAAACAGTTGATGTATAGAATAAACTGTATTTATATTCTTCCGATGGTGAGAATATTGAATCAAACGTATATTGTTCTAAAGCTCCAGTGCCATATGGTATACTCCAGGATCTTGGACCCTCTTCTGTTTGTCATTTATGTGGTGCACGATTTACATAATCACACCCTAGTAGTGTGCACAAGATATTTTGAGTATTAACTAGATACTGATGATTTTTGTGTTTGCACTAAAAACTTTGTATTCAATACTTCCAAATAAATTCATTGATTTATTAGCGAAACGTAACCTACTGAACTGTACCTACTCAGTGTGTAAAAGTATTGGGTTCTACACATAAGTTGTTTTATGTGTAGGTGCTGATAATTAGAAAAAAAATACATAAACCGAAATATTATTAATATTATTAAAATTAAAGATATTAATGAAAAATGTAATTCTAACCTTTTTCACAAAATTTAGTGTCATTATTAGTTTAGCCGATAGAGGAATTAGCAAAAAGCATTAACAAGCCCAGTTTTTTTCGATTTAAGGGGGCGTACAAACATAAAAAATTTCATTTCTGTCAAATAGGTGCGAGATTAACAATCTTTTAAAATGTAGATGGCGCGGCCTGTTTCAAAATTGTTTCGGCGAAAAATAATATATACATTCGTATATTTGTGTAAACACATGGGATATATCACGTGGTCAAGTCGAGTGAATCAGGAGGTCGGGTGCTATTTTTGTGGATATGAGAGAGAAATTCCCTTTTTAGAGGGTAGCTAGAGGAAAAAAGTTTTGTTTTAGAGGGAATTATTACATGAAATATTACTATTATTATTATAGAAATTAAAAAAAAAAACTTTATTTTTATTGTTTCTTTTTTGTATTTTATTTTTTGTATCGGTACACTTATTTCAATTTATTAAAAAAGTTGATAAATTTGTATTTGCCGCCTAAAAAGCAGAAAATGTTCGTGTCGACGCGGCGCCGGGAATTGCCGATGAAATGCAAGGCATATGAAGTTCGTATGTCATTTTTGAACATAAACAGATAAACATAACATAAACAAGCGTGAAATGGAATCAGAATATTTTTTTTTTTTTTGTAAGGAGAATTGAGAGTGCTCGAGACTTATCTGTGCTTGCCTATTTACTAGATTATTTATTTGTTTTATAGAAAAAGCACTGTTGTAGGATATATTGATGAGAATCAACAGGTTGATGAGAATATGTGGCAAATGTCCATGTTGGTTATATTATCTCTGTTACTGAAATTGAATAATTCAAGGAAAAACTTGAAATGAGCCCAGCCGCTCTGAGGATCGCACTGTTGTGTAAGTCTAATCTAAAAGGCACTTATTGCGAGTACAAACGCAAACATTTTTGTCAAAAATAATACATGGAAAGGTGTTAAATTATTTCAACAAAATAAGTTAGTTGCAACAATTATTATTATAGCTATTATTGCTAGAAAAGGTCAATCTTTTCGTGATATCGACGTGTTTTGTGCAGTGACATAACCTAAAAATGCATCTTTTAAGAAATAAGAAAATGTAGTCTGCAAAGAAAAATATATATTCCATGTGAATCTGCAGTCGTTCAATATCCATATAGCCAATACTACGATCACCAAAAAGGCTGAGCTAGATGTTTTCCTCTAGAGAAGATATAAAAAATCAGTCATCACTCACATGCCTCCAACTGTACTGTATTTTGCACATTGACTTTTTTAAATTCAATTTAGTATTTTGGAGAGACATTATGGTTTGTCGTTAGGGTGAAAATAAAATATTAGAGAATTAATTGCTTGAAGAGATGGAACACATAGACTGAAGAGATAACTGATAAAAAGGTAGTGGTGGACATAATTGAATGATGGACAAGGCATCATTCGATTGATGATCATTAAATAACTCGATTATTGCTTGCCCATAATGAAATATTCTTGAATTTAGCAATTTCTGTATTATTATTTTTCTGATATGTATAACTACACTATTATTCCTTTCTTTACTATAAAATATTTTATATAGACGCAGTTTTATTTTTATTTGTACAGTACAATTTTAGCTATGAGGAAAAATAAATACTTTTATAACGAATTATCTTTCAATTGTGAGTGATTTTTATAAGGAAATAATTTGGACTAACGCAGGGAATACACAACTGGAATGTAACAATTTATCTTTCAGTTTTTTTCATTTTATTTACAGAAATTTTCGGTATTATTGCTATTAATGAAAATGCAGTTAACGTAGGCTATCAGCAATGGATTAAATCTGCATTCGTAAAATTATTTTTCTTAAAATTCTGTGGCGCCATCTTCGAATAAAGTGCTACACTTCTATGATGGGCATAAAATCATAAATTTTATAGGATGGCCCACTGTTTTACAAAATGCGATTTCCTCAGTTTCTCCCAAATGAGTGAATATTTTTCAATTTCTCTTACACATACATAATATACAAAATGTAACGATCATAATGACACTCTTCAACCGATTTTTTCTTCTTTGCCGTTATTCGATTACAGATCCTTTTACTATTTCTTTGTTATGATTAGTGTGAAATACAGATCTATTTCATAACTTAAAACATAATTAAATGTTCTCATTTTTCAAGAAACTGAGGAAATGAAAAATGCATTGTCCCCACCACTTTTTGCCCACCCTTAATGCCATTAATAAAGCAAAAAATATTTTAAAATAAAATAATTATTCAAATTCTGTTATAAATAAATTATTCAAACAAAGAACTTTTCTTTTTTATACTAAATCGAAAAAAAATATAAATAATAGTCAAATATTTACAAAATATATAAAAACTCCTTATGTTAAACATTTATCCAATATAATAAATTAAAGTTTCGAGTCATACAATTACAAAACCAAATCTATACAAAATTAAAATAAAAAATTGAAAAAAGAAAACATCACATATGGTTTATAAAATAGACTGTCAAAAAACCAAACGGGGAATATTTTGAAAATAGAATAAAAGCACATAAACATAATAAAAATCTTACAGCTTTAAAAAAAACATGAAATAATAATAAATAAATAAATCAAAATTTAAAAACAAGTAATATACTTAACATGTTTCACATTTTTAACATAAAAACACAGTTAATGATAAACTGACATACAGTACTTCATAAAGCTATATAACTTAATTTTATAACTAAATACAATTATATTTTTGGAAATCTATTTAATTACAGAATTTAACTTACAATAAATAATCAAAACATAATATTATTATATTGAATAATATTTATATTTATATTATATTGAAATAATCTTTAAATAAAACAAAACGATGTATTCAAAATTTATAGTAAACAATACAATTATGATTTTGTCATTTATTAAACAAAAAAAAATATTTATAAATAGTTTTTATTACCACTCATATTTTTTCATATTTTTTATATATTTTAACTTGAAAAAGCTTTCGCAATAAAAGTGAAACGTCGTGGAACAACTCCATGTTTTTCTGAAGACTTAAAAACCAAGAAAAAGAAAAGAAATCAATCTATATTATAATTAGGACAAAAATAAGTAAAATACAATACATGCTAAAATGAAATGAATGAAACAGTGAAACAGTTTGTATTCGATTTATATGTGTCTAATTGATATTCGTTATTCAATACGATTTATTTTTGCTATCCGATACTTTGGACTCTCTAGGTATCAGATATAAAATTATCGAATACATACTTTCTGTGCATCTCTACTATACTTGAAGCCTTGGATAAACAATACCAGATTGATGTAGTATTTATGGATTTCCCACCCAAAATAAAAGACCGTGTGCAGCATCATTTTAAATTTTTAGGAAATTACATGATTAAGGAGTTTCTAATGACATTATTGCCTTGTTCCAATCTTATTTGAGTGATCGCAACATTTATATGGAATATCTTACTTACAAATCTCGTTTTCATAAGTCCACTTCTGGAGTTCTCCAAGGATCGGTTTTGAACCCATTGTTATTGCGTGTTTTTATTGGGGATTTTATCGGGGTTGTAAACTATGGTAATTGTCTTATGTATATACAGATCAATTCTTTTGATCCTAATCAATACATGAGAGCAGTAATTCGGCGTATTCTTTCAGATTAGTCTACATAGCTCTATATTACACATATTTGATCTTATCCTAAATCTTTTAAATTTCTTTCTTCTTTAAATATCTCTCTTAAGATATTTCCATTTATACCTTGACTAGCTAATTTAAATGTTTTTATTATTATTATTATTTAGTTGGAGCCATTAGTGCTACACTGGATGGAAAAGTCATCTCCAAACTGGTCAACTAATGCAAACGTAATTGCGAAATCTTGGATGAAGGAGGGTTTGAAACCTCGATGCATAACTAGAGACTTAAAATGGGGTGTTCCAGTACCTTTGGAATCGTTTAAAGATAAGGTGATAAGGCAATAAAAATGAAAATTAACGCGCAGATTTTATTACCAGAGCGAATATTCTCATTACAGGTGTTCTACGTATGGTTTGATGCCCCTATCGGGTATATGTCCATGACTCAAAGGTATACGAAAGAGTGGGAGAAGTGGTGGCGACCAGCGCCTGACGCAAAAGTTTCTCTGTATCAATTTATGGCTAAAGATAACGTACCATTCCATTCCGTCATGTTTCCTGCTATGCTTTTAGGAGCCAATAGGAATTATGTAACTGTGTCGCATTTAATGGCAACAGGTAAGTTTGATATACGTCGTTTACCGACCATGTAACAGTACAGGCTCTTTGGGCAATGTCTATTTTTTCTTATCCTTTTAAACTAAGGTAGTAAAGAAATCTGTAACTTTTCCTAAATTATCAGAAAGTAATATTACACATAACAGATAACAGATCCTTATTGTATTGCTGAATATTTTAACTCTTTCTTTCAAACAACACCCCCTCGGGTCTGTGCCACGATCCCTACGGTTAATTGTGATAATAATAAGATACAAGCCAACCCATTTTCAATGTTTCTTTTTCCTTTTTCATTAGACGAAGTGTATAAGATTACATTTAAATTAAAAAATAAATACACAACAGGCCCCGATGGTCTTGCTGATTCGGTGATTAAAGAGTTTAACTTATACCTTTGTGAAATATTAACTCACTTAATAAATATATCTCTCGCAGAAGGAATTTTTCCAACAGTTTTAAAACATGCTACTATTATTCCAATTTATAAAAAAGGCATAGTTACAGATATTTCAAATTATAGGCCAGTAGCTTTGACATCTGTAATTTCAAAAATTTTAGAATACTGTATGTTAGACCGTTTAAATTCTTTTCTTGACAAACATAACATCATGAAATGAAATTTTGTTACAAAAGCTGGAATTATATGGAATAAGAGGAGTACTTGGGCGCTGGTTTGCTTCATATTTTAACAATAGAATGCAAATGGTAAAGGTACGTTACAGAAACAATGAAGGAAATGATCTCTTTGATTGAATCATCGTGGTTACCCACGGATTCTGGAATTCCACAAGGTTCAGTGCTAGGTCCAACACTTTTCAGTTTATAGATAAAGGATATAGTCTTGTTTCTATCAAATATATACTTGACGATTTATGCTGATGATGTTGTAATGTTAGCAGCGCCTAAAATAAATTCCCATATTACTGAAAACACAACAAATTCTCTATTAAATAACTTATTCAATTAGTTTTCGCAAAATAAACTGTCTTTAAGCTTAGAAAAAACAAAACACATGGTATTTCATGCGAGACAAAAGAGTATCGAACATTAAAATTTAATGATAAACAAAAAAGAATTATTTTGCTGTCATAGTACTAAATTTTTAGGAGTTATTTTTGACCATACGTTGACATGGAAAGAGCAATGTGACAGTATTGTGAAAAAGTTACACCAAAGAGCTTTTGCTTTTGAACGCTTAAGGTCTCAGATATCTGTGGATTGTTTAATTTCACTGTACTATGCTAAAATTCAGTCTAGATTACAGTATGGTATACTCTTATGGGGAAACTCGGCAAGTGCGCATCAAGTATTTTTAGCGCAAAAGTCTGTGATTAGAAGTGTTGCTGGAGCTCATTTTTATGATTCCTGTCGACCAATTTTTAAAAAATATAAAATCCTTTCTCTTTCGTGTTTATACATTTTTGAATCGTCGTATTACATATACCAGTCAAAAGCAAATATTCCGACCAAGTGAAAAATTCATGATTGTGACACTAGAATAAAAGATCAACTGCACTTATCTTCTAGCTCAATGAATATTATAAGTCAAGGTGCATATAACTTAGGAATAAAAATATTTAATCATTTATCCAACGAAATTAGATGTCATGATAGTTATAAAAGTTTTCGAAAGGCACTAAAAGCATTTTTGTTACATTTCTTTTATTCGGTGGCTGAATATTTCGGAGACTAATACGATCTTCTTTTGCTTTCTTTTTCTTTCTGTTTATAAATTTCTTTTTTTTTTTTTGTTTTTGTATCTTATTATTAAAGATTATTGATTTATTGTTCTATCATTCTATAGAATATCTGAACTACGAAGATGGGAAATTCTCAAAATCCAGAGGCACAGGAGTATTTGGCAACGACGCACGGGATACTGGAATACCCAGCGACGTATGGAGATTCTACTTACTGTACATCAGACCGGAAGGGCAAGATTCCAGCTTCAGTTGGGCCGATCTAGCCACGAAGTGCAACAACGAACTTTTGAAAATTTCGGGAATTTCGTAAAACAGGTGAGAAAATCCTTGAACCAGCATTAATCAACTCAAAAACTTTTTTCTTTTTGTTGTGTATTTTCAGGGCTTTAATGTTCGCCGAAAAGTTCTTCAACTCCACCATTCCAGTCATGAACCCACGGAAGAGGATTTTACATTCCTCGCCCAGTGTACGAGAGAGCTAAAAGGATACACATCCGCATTAGAAAAGGCTAAGTTACGGGACGGTATCAGGTATATCCTTCGATTTCACGCCATGGGAACCAATACATACAATCGAATCAACCCTGGGTTTTGGTGAAAGGAACTGATGAGGAAAAGTATGTTTTTTTTTATATATAAATCGTTTATTATTATTATTATTATTATTATTATTACTATTATATATATATATTTTTTGTTAGGGAAAGAGCTGCAACTATTATCGGTATCTGCTGTAACGTAACGTTCCTCTTAGCAGCGTTGCTGTACCCTTATATGCCGGAATCTAGTCGAACGATCAAGAAACAATTGAATGTGACGGATCTTCCGGTGCTGGTATCGAGGTATGTAAAAATTCAGAATTTTTAATATAAAATACATGTATAAGGTTTGTTCTAACAAGAGTTCTGAGTGTTCGACATCCGTTAGAATCATCAGAATATTTGGTGGAACAAAGCTAATATGTAACAACTTTTCTGATTGGTTGTACACTTCTCGCAGGAAAAGTTCGGACACCAGCAATTGAGGATTTTAATTTTTTTTGGGTGTAAATAAAGCTTTTAGGGAAGGTATTTACATTTCAACAGGATGAATTGATTCAAGGTTTAAACAGAAAAATAAATAGAGAGAGAAAAGCTTTATACATGGAATAGTAAAAAATATTATATATTTTTGATGACGCGCGGCGTGTTCTTTGATGATAAGAAAATACATGCAATAAAATAAAATATCCTCGCAAAAAAATTGTAGTAGTACGAAAGACTATTGAGTCGACGGCTTTATTTAAAAATATATATTTAGCTTATTACATGTTTATTAAAACATATGGCAGAATTTTAACAATATTATTTGGAGACAATATTTCTAATCCTTTAATCTAAAAGGATTACAATATTCCACAGATTATTATTGCCTACTACCTACAAAGAATACAGAATTTTAAACAGATGTTATCAGAAAAGTAAAAGAATTATTTTATGTTTTAAAATTAAAATTAGTGATTGCTATACCCATTGTTACTTATTAATTATTTTCTTGTGGGTTCAACAAATTAAATTGCTGTTTTACAAACTTGTGAGAACTTGCATTAACAATTATTAAAATATTATTGCATTTATATATATTGTAACGTTTTTCTAGTTTTTAAAACGTTGTCGGGGTTTTAGAAAAACACACAGGCGATATATTTAAATTCACTTATTCTATTAACACAATTACGTTATTTAAAATCTATTGAAAATGCTTATTAATTATATCACTTAACCACTAATGTCTTTATTTATGTAAACGATATTTATATTACATGTACTAATTCAATCGCGACCGCACTATCGAACTCGTATCGATTGACTGCCTCCTGGCCAATCCGACGCGCTATTTATACCTGGCGCGAACTTCCAGATTGTTCGAGGCCCTTCTAGAACGTCCTTCCAGAATATTCTCCAATCTTCGGCCCGGTACTGCCCTCTGTCATTCCTCGTAGGTAGTTCTTTCTTCCGCTATGCTAGCGCCATCTAGGGACGCCTATCGGAACCGCCAGTTTGAAAAGTTGGCGCTCGTCACAATATATAAAAAAGCATATTATTCGTCAATCTCAGTTAGTGCTAAAATACTTTCGAATTTGATACTTTTTGGTCATATTTCAAGAAAATAGAACAACAACATTGGATTACACAGGCAATAGGCAAAATATATTTCTTGAATATATATAATAAAGGTGAATTATATAAATAATTTCTTTGCGAACGTAATAAAATTGCTTTAAGAATTTTATAAATAACCGTAAAACTATTTTTGGTAATTACATAGAAGAAAATTTTATAGTAATACAATATTTAAGAATAATACTAAACAACAATAATAGTTAATACACCAATAATAGTGTATTCAATAAATTTATGAAAATCACATTTTCCCGAAACTAAGGAAGCTGATTAATATATTTGTCTATTGCTAAAATAATACTTGGGAGAGCATAAATCAAACTATGTAACTAATATGAAAGCAGCACTAACAAGTAATATAATTTTAAAGTACCATCACCATATATTTTCTTAAAAAAGAATTATCTCTACATAACATCAAACAAGTTAAATACATATGTATTTCTAAATGAAGTCGTCTATTAAAAGGCCTGTTTGTTATGTATTTTTTTTTGCATGAGTATTTCCGTATTCGCTATTTCTATTCAATGTATAAACTTTTTTCTCTCTATATATTTATATTTATGTTTAAAGCTGCATTTACACCTAAGAAATTTTAAAATTCTTGATTGCTGGTGTCCCGATTTTTCCTGCGAGAAGTGTACATACTGACGTATAAAACTGCTTCTTTCATATGCTTCATGCTTACTTATGTCGATGTCAGGGATTTATTTTTGTTGTTAAGAACTTATTTGTACATACATATGTTTTCTTATAACGTGTTTCATGCATGTACATTTTTTTAAAACGGGATATTTTTTAAGATAATTAAGTAACGAGTAATAGGTTTTTGTTAAGTTTGTAATGTCTCTTTTCTTAATATGTATCACTTCAAGAAAATATCTAGAGTAATAATTATGTTCTTTTGCTAAGATTTTTGTGTTTTTAATATCAAAACAAGTAAGTTTACTTATTTATATTCACTATTTATTTCCACTAATATTTACTTTTTCACCATTCACACATAAATCTCTCTCCGGCTTTTCCTATATTGGTCTCAAAATGCAAACTATCTTTAAAATTTAATACGGTACTCGATAATTTCAATCTAGCAATCCCACCATCGTCAATTTATTACAACCCGGTCACAAGATTGGCAAACCCGCCCCTTTGTTTACCAAAATCGAACAAGATCGTCTGGAAGAATTAAAGAAGAGGTTCGCTGGGAAAACAAGTGAATAACGTTGAGAAAACTCAGGAAACCGACGCGCAAGATTTGGAAAAAGCTATCAAGGAACAGGTATGGCGGAACAAAAATATGAGAAATGTGTTGTGTGATTCGTCAGTTCGATGACAACATTTGGCAGATAAAAGTCAGTATTTTTAACTTTTCCTTTCTACAAAAAAAAAAGAAATTTTTTAAGTTTTATTTAAAATTTCAATAAAAAAAATGGTTTGAAACCTCCAACACAATTATCTAAGTATTACAGATCAATGCAATTGTGAAAATGTTAAAAAAGCAGAAATATTTTTCCTCCGATTTGGTAAAATCGCTTCGCAGATTGCTTTACTTTTTTCGATTTTTATAATTTAGGGCGACAAAGTAAGACACTTAAAATCTAGCGGTGCTGAAAAATCCGTTTGGCAACCCGAAGTCGCGATTCTGTTGGAGCTGAAGAAAAAACTGGAAGCGACGCAAAAGATAGCGCCCCCTACAGAGGCAAACATGCAAAACAACGTGAATTCGACAGAAAACGCGAAAGAATTGGAAGAGAAAATTCAAAATCAGGTGTGTTTCATTATTTAAATTTATACACTGACATTGTATTGCTTATATTTGTACAATAATAGGGACTTCTCGTACGGAAATTGAAAGAAGGCGGAGCTCCGAAAACAGAGTGGCAACCTCAAGTAGAGGTATTACTTGGGCTTAAAGCGAAACTAGCTGCTCTTACCGGCCAACCTGCTACAGTACCAGTGAAAGGAAAAAAAGGAAAAAATAAATGATTTTTACTTTTTTAAACAATAAGTCTTCAGGCATTTGTGTTGTGACCATATTTAAGATTATATTATAACCTAAATTATATTAAAAAAGAATCGATATTATCCTCCAAATGTTTTAATCAAATTCATCATCGTTTTAGAGGAATATGGACACTTCTGATGCATATATTGGCAATAATTCGGATTCTTATGTAATTCTCCCATGGTTATTGATTCTTTTATGTGATTCCAGTCGGCTTGTTTTTGCGATATTTTTCTAAAATAATATTAATTTTGCATTGTTTACTTCATGAAGTAAACCAAATTCAAATTTCCCGCAATTATATTTAGTAACTTCAACTTAAAGGTATTCAAATAACTATTAATGTAATATAAAATCGTAGGTAGCATGAAATTACCTTCATGCTTGAATGTTGATGTTACTAAAAATAATTGCGGGAAATTTGAATTTGGTATACTGGGCACATATATTCTTAACAACTTACCTCACAAAATTTAAAACAACTTTTTCTTCTTTGATCAAACTCTTTTCATCTGCAGCGATTTGACAGACATAATTTTTAACACAATCCAATGGATCATTCTGGAATACTTCAAGCCATCGTAACTCCAAAACCTGAAGAAATCACAAACGTGTTGTGTATTTATGCAATATATTAAAACTACAGTAAATGCAATTTACACTATCGTCAAGATTTTGCCTAATTGACCTCTTCTTAATTATATTTTTGAACACGGAAGCCAAAGTTTTCGGTTTTGTTATTTTGTCGTAATCTTGAGCAATTAGGTGTACCATCCAAAGACCAGCCAAACCCAGTATCGCCATTATTATTAATCTCCCGTGGGCTCTCGTCAATCCGATTAAGATTAAAAATATAAAGCATTTAAGTGAACATTTCATCTAAAACAAAATTTGTAATATTAACATTTTTAATTTAATACTGTTTTAATTCTCTTTATTCAGTTTGTGTTACTGTTCAGTTATTGTGTAACAGTGATTGGTAACCAGTTCCGGAGTAACAGGTACTGAGATGTTCCGATAATATGTGATTTCAGTAATTGATGGTTTGATCACGTTTACTTTCGTTTCTCTCATAATACTAATTAAAACGGCACAAATTTAGAGGCGAATTTTTTAATGTTATTTGTTTTTTTTTTCTTCTATTCACGTTTTTTGTCCTGTTAATGGAGAATTAGAAATTGTGATTCAAATAATATAATATTTTTGGCAACAGGCAATTGCGGTAGCAGTTACTTCTTAGTAACAGGTTTTTTTTTATCTACACAAAGTGAGTGATAAAAAAAAATGTTGTTGCAATCGTATTGACTTTAGTAAAAACGGCAAAGAATCAAAAAAAAAAAAAATGATGCTTATCTATAGGTAAGTAATAACAAATTCTAAATATATTATATTTTGAAAAAAAAATTAAATAAATCGTTTACTTATATATAAAATATTCTAACTTTTACCCCAATTAACAAACTTTGTATTCCTTATACTTTAGCTTTTGCTAAGACAACAACAATACTCCTTTGAAAAAGTAATCACTCTGTATATCAAATAATATCTCCAACTTCTTGAAGAAATTACGTGTATACCAGGACGCTTAAGTATTGAAGTTGCAGAAATACATAAGGTCCAAAAATGCTCGAATAAATAACTTACTTGTAAATAAAATTCAAATTTCCCGCTATGAAAGAAAAAAATAGCGGGAAATTTGAATTGTACATTTTACGATGACGACTTTTATAATTTTTAAGAATTTCGATAACAAAGTTTTAAAATTTATTGTTTTCTTGTATTTAAACGTCGTGAAAATTAAGCAATATAGAATAAAAATTTTATTTAAAATGGCAATTTTTTGTTGTTTACCAAAATTCATAAATTTAGGAGCGAACCTTATTCAGAAATTTTCTTTTACTTTTTATTTTATTTTCAAACAATTTAGGGTTGAAGATATTAACAGAAAAAATTGTTAATGCGTAATAATTATCACTAATAACTTTATACTTAAAATAAATTTTCTAGAATTAAATGAAATTTACTAATAATTGAGAAACGACAAACATCTCGGCCATGAAAATCAAACAATGTAGAAAAAACAAAGCTTCACTTGTTTTTAATTAGGAGTTTTTTGATATATTTTACGCAATTTTATGCAATAACTGTTTTCTTTAAAAATAACTATCGGGAATCATTATGCCAAATCCTTATATCAATGTAGAATTTTATGTAATTAAAAAAAAATGTTATGTTAAAATTGAAAAAGAAGTTTTGTTATTAAGTTCAAAAGTTATCCATATTGGCGATACGTTTTTAAATAATCTTGTATACGTTTAGTAATTATCAATTATTGCTATAACCTATAACACTGAATATCTACATCCGTTTGTACTTGCAGCGATTTTAGTAGTATACCTAATCTAGTATCTCTAATAGCCAAATTTAAATTTCCCGCAATTATTCTTAGTAACTTGAACTTTAAAACATAAAATTACCCACCATTTTGTATTACATTCATAGTTATTTTAATGCCTTTACGTTGAAATCACTAAAAATTTTGGCGGGAATTTAATTTAGCTATTAGGGATACTCTATATATAAAATATTTAAATTTGTTTGAAAGAGTGCCCAAACGTTAAAAATTAAAGAAATTAGAAATGGTTGAATTTAGATTAAAGAAAGATTCATGCAATCGATTAAAATTGCATGATTCTGTATAAAGTACGACGGTTGACATCAATACACTGTATACTAAAAGTGCTATAAAGTTAAGAATATTTTCATTAAACGAATCATAGTGGATTACTCTATCAATTAGATGTGAATTAAAAAATCATAGTTCTACTAGCTTGTTTAAAAAAAATAATTACATTAAAGGGCTTACCTTTGATCAACAAAAATTGTTTGTACCGTAGGTAGACGCATTAAAATTTACTTGTAAACTCCAGCTATAAAGAAAATAAGACAAAACCCATTACTTTCCTGACACTCTTTAAAACTAACAATAAAATATTTTGTCATGTTGGCTTAAATATATGTATAATTGTATATATGTACATATCATTTCTTTAAAAAGTGTTTGGAAAGTTTTCCTTGTTTTCTCAATGTAATATTAGGGCTCATAAATTATAAAATACGTCCTGCACCATACACGGTCAAGATTTTCACTTTTCTAAATTGTTTTACAAATACACGCTCTTTCGCAATAATAAAAACAGAAAGCTGTTAATGGATCCACCGAAAGCGTGTTTATTTACTTTTATAGACGCATAAAAAAGTATTAAATTGTTAAAAACTCCTCATTTTTTTATTTGTTTTATGATTTTTAAAATTACTGCGAAAAGGTCGTCGTTATATTAATTTAAAATTATAGAAAAGAATAATTATTATAATTTTCTATGTTCGCAACCAATATTGCACCAAACGATCGCGGTTGCCATGCAATTGTGTCAAAACATCGGATTAGAAAAGACGTTTGTGACAATTTTCATCCGGTCCTATACAAAAGCGTTCCGTGCGTGTTTTGTGCCCTCAGTTTATCGGTGTTCTACGAACGCGGTGTTTGTGCTAGAATCCGGATTGGGGCGCTCAGTCGCCATTATGTCAACCGCACTGTTGGCTGTAATTGCAGTTATAATATGCATTTTATTTAGGATATTGAATGTTAACAGCCAGCCGCAACGTCCGTCCGTTTGGTGTTTCGACAGGAACTTCCTGGACACTATCTTACGAATATCTCCGTTGATAGAGGAACCGTAAGTGTAAAACCTTAACCTAAGATAAATAAGTTAATTCAATAACAATCCGGCTTTGATGTTTCTCATAACTTCCAGTATGTACTTATTTCGTATGTGTGAGTTAGTTCATCAGTGTTCCGGTATAAACATTAGCGATTATGAGTCATAAATAAAGTTATAAAATCGGAAAAGATCTGATAATGATAAAAAGGGTAATTTATTCAGATAGCACAGGTTTTTTTTTTAAATTATCTAATATCTCTTACTTTTAAGTACTTTGGAATAATACAAAATGTATTTACCTATTCCGATATCGGAATATTATTTTTTTTCCGCCTAATTATTTTTAAAACTGCAATCTTATCAAATTCCTCTATTAACAGCAAATTTTTCCTGTATTTCATACCCAATAAGTTGCATTTATGTGTATGTAAACACGGTCCAACTTAAATATACTCGTCCGTAAATTGTAGGTTGTAGCAAAACTTAGACCTTATCTAGTTGCCTTCTAAGGTCAATTAATAAACCAATCCAACGCTAAGTGGAATTTATATTTGAAGCGGTGATACATGGATTACTAATACTGACTAATACCACGAATTAATTGGGTAGTATGCTCACGGACAAATTTACAGGCGTCCTAGCATTTTTTTTCTGTTAAAAGTTATATTATATATGTGTAATATTCCGCAATTTAAAAATTAGGCCACTTTATATTAACTACCATACGTCTACGATGCAACTAGAGTGAATCTACATTAAACATTTATAAATTTTCCACGCAATTGCTCTTCTTATTTCCCACACGTGACAGCTGTCGTGTGTTTTCTTTTTTAAATTATAGTCACATTACATCTATTTCTCGTGTAACGTAATTGCTGTTTCATGTAATTTATTTTATATTGCACTTTTTTTGGAATTTTGCTGTTTTTATTTTAAATTAATGACCAAGTAAGTTTACTACAATTAGTATGCCACAGTTTTTTTCGTCTAAAATACGTATATAAATATACAGGAATGATTAGAAATTAGGGATTTTTTTTGTAATATTTACTTTTGCCTTAAAATGATGTTAAAAGAATTGTTACGTTATCGAGGCTCACTTACTGTAGCATACGTATCGGATCTCGAGATCTGTATTGAAGCGTCCACCGATCATAAATCATATGAGAACTATTACCCATACTTTCAAATAGTAATTTATTATAGCAATGCACCCATTTGTTGTACACTCAACTAAAAAAATAACATGTGGAAAATAAGCTATAAAGGAAAGATACATAAAGTTCATTTATTATAACAGACATAACGTGAGTCAGTTTGCTATACGTCACGACCGTATTGCAAATTTTCTGTTTGTCAAAACGTAAACAAACCGTTAGGTTATTTAACTGTCAAACATTTTTGACGGATGAGTAAACAAACTCTTAAAAATAACATTTACCGTTAATATTAGTGATGATTCTTTTTGAAAATCAGGATTTAAAGTATGTTAATCATGATAGCAGTGGAAAAAATAAAAAAGCACAAGTGAGTACAATAAATTTAATTGGGACCATTATCGCTTAAAGTATTCACAAGTAACGATTAGTATGCAAGTCTTTTCTTCTTCTATCCAAACCAATCTCTCTGATTTACTACTTCTGAATTTCGTTTCCAATATGTTGTACACCAAGTACGTCAAATTTTCAGACTAATTTAATTCAATCCGTTTTATACTATTGTATGCATCCTCCGATCTGCCATATTTCTTCCATCGTTTCGTAACAAACTTCCTTTTCTTTGAGAACAAATAATATCTATCACAACAATGTGTTTCAACCACAGAAAGTGTATTTTTCTTTAAGAGCACTGTTCAAAATATTTAATGTGTTATATTAGTCTGAAAAATGTATGTGAAAGAACCACTTGTGTAAACAATATTTGTATATACTCACTGTTTTCGTACATGTCATAAATTGTGTTTCCAATAGCACATTGACAATGAGTAGAATAATCAATTTTCACAACATTTATTTCATACGCATTTTCGTTTTGGGTTAGTGGATGTAATTCCTTGTTTACTCATGGATGAAATATTGCTTATGTTTGCAACATGAATGTTTAAAGCACTTGTTACTCTCTAAAAACGAAATACTGTAAAGAATATGACATTAAAAATATGTATATGGATTTTATACATACTTATCGCACAAAAGTTAACGGGAGTAATGGCCCGTTGTTCTCGCGTTCTGCGTCGAAATACACGATTAACGAAACTCTTAACTCCTTCGATTGTTTACACAATGATTTCGGTATGATTTAGTTGTAATAACTACGTATTTTAAATAAATATATAGCAAGTATAAACGCAAATTCCCACACTTTACTGCAAATGCAGAATATAACAGTTGACAGCAATAACTAAATTGGTCGGAATACATTGGGAAGATGTGACAAGCATGCAATTTAAAAAGCAGTAGGCACCAACATAGTACCTTTAATTGAACATGAATAAGTTATATGTTAGTTGGTTATTTTAATATTATGGTATTGCATGGCCCGAATTTGCAAGTAATGACGTACCTCGTCTGTTATGGTAAATGAAGTATACCTCCTTCAATGTACCATTAATTCAAAAAAAAACAATTTTGACTATTAATATAATAATAGTGATTTTAATATCTTTATGTTGAAGTTACTAAAAATAAATATGGGAAATTTAAATTTGATTGCCTCGGTTAGTTACCATTAACTTTAGTTGTAATAATAGTTTACCTGCGTTCGTTAGACAAACGAACGCAGGTAAACTATTATTTATACTGGGTGAGTCAATAGTCCGCTATTTACTTTAACATCTTCCATAAAAGATTTTTCAATGTGGCTTCATACCTGAGTGAAAGAAGTGCACGTTCTAAAAATATTTTCGCGTTCACGGGGTGTATCAGTTTTCCAGGACCGTACTCAACTTAATTTTTTCAAATGAAACCATACTTATTTTTTAGGCATGGTTATTTGTTGTAATGAATGCTACAAATACATATGTTCGTTTCAAATATCGAATGCACGGTTGGTAAGTTAGTTAACTTGTTACATATTTTTTTTTAAAATGCACGTGTTCATTTAAAAAAAAAATTTCCGGCATTATCATTGACAATTAAACTCTAAAAATTGCTGAGTAGCTTAGAAAAGCTTAGATTTTTCTTATGTATTGAATGTTATTTAGTAAAATTATTAATTATTAATACGTGACGCATTTCACACAATAAATGGCAACATCTTAATGAATGTTAATGAATCATTTTTAACGCGATTGCAAGCTTGTATTGAACAAGAAGGGAGCTATATCAAACATTTAATGTAATTTTGTTTATGTTATATGTTGATGTTATTTAATTTTATTAAAATACTATATTGCTTTTGACAGGTAAAAGTCTAGAAAAGTTGTTTGCTATTTTGGGACACATGTTTGTCTACACTAAATTATTATAGTTATTATAATCGTTCCACAGCCTACTTTTTACGAATAAATATCTCATTTATGTGATACTTTCTAAAAATGTTGAATTATCTCAGAAAGCATAAGTTTTAGATATACCCTACTGCTAATAAAAGTGAAAGAAAACTTTCTGTGGAAAAAAATTATTAACTGCATACTTTTTCTAATATTGGATTTACCAAAACAAATTGTGTACGATAATAGGTCTTTTTCTTGTTGGTATTTTTTCATATTACTAGAGATTCATATTCGCAGAATTGACGTTTAAAGTTTCCGCCAAATAATTCAATAAAAAACTAATAATTCTTAGAAGTTGCACGTATGCAATCGCTGCTAGATTAAAGGATATGTATCGTTCCTTATGGCTTATTTTCCCTATGTCATCTTTATTCTTAGTTGAGTGTATTCTAAAAATTATTTTTACGTTTAATCCTTTGGCGGAAATTACAAAGGTCAAATTGCAGCAGCATCTTTGTCGCATATCATAAAGGATATTATCTTTTGGAATTATTGTTCCCTGCGTTACGGATTTAAAGATTTACTTACCT
The DNA here is from genome assembly GCA_004143645.1 of Protaetia brevitarsis. Classification (NCBI taxonomy): domain Eukaryota; kingdom Metazoa; phylum Arthropoda; class Insecta; order Coleoptera; family Scarabaeidae; genus Protaetia; species Protaetia brevitarsis. Next base: position 22,556 of record RXPK01000644.1, read on the forward strand.
ACGTCATTATTTTTTTGTTTTAAATTTGAATTTACTCTAAAACGTGTCTTATAAAAATTCTTCTTTACTTTTGTTTCAGATACATTCCAACCCGTTTATGGGGTTTTAGTGGACACGTACAAACTATTTTGCACAGTATTATCGGGCGAGTAAAATGTCCGTGGCCTATAAGCGAACGTATTTATTTGGTACTTCAGGATTCCACCACACTCACCTACGATGTTTACCAACCGCTGGGGAACGTTTGCGAAGGTTGGAATTTGGTCGATACGCAACGAAAAACTTTATTTTAATTTCGCTTCTTTTTTGTTTCGTAATTTCGTTTAGATGAAATCACAGTCGCTGTATGTCCTGGGATAGGAAATACTTCAGAAAGCGTGTACGTTAGGACGTTCGTCCATTGGGCACAATGCCACGGCTACAGATGCGCAGTCCTAAATCACGTGGGTGCTCTACGCAGTGTTCCTGTAACTGGACCTCGAATATTCAGTTATGGTGAGTATATAGTTGTCGAATATCTTGTTTTTCATTCCATCTTAGACCATGAGGAAGGAAATCTGTCGGATTTTTAGAAACCCTCAGTTGCAGCATTGATTTTAAATATACAGGGTGTCCCACCGAACTGAAACATTAGAGTTTTTTTAACTTCTAGTTGGAATTTGATTTTGAAACTTGCAGTATAGTCATGGCCTGCTGTGATCTATTTAAGGAAAATATTTTCAACCTTATAGAACTTTCGGTATACAGGGTGTTGATATCAACTTTCTTATTTTAAATGGAATGGTATAATTTTGATCGGTACAATGAATGTATCGAGTCATTTACAATTAGTTTACGTGAGGTTCCCTATCTCTAAACTCAATCGTTTTTGAGATATTTGTAATTTTGTTGATTTTTTGACGTTTGCACTGTTTCAAGTAAAATTAAATGGCTGATGCGCTATCAGATATTTAGTGGTTCTACTATTGTCGATGTAAGTACAAAGACATAAGTAGAAAGTGTTACGACAATAATGACCGAATCACATACAGGGTGTTCAAAAACGCATCTCAAATGTGGATACCTTTAAAGCAACAAAACTTTTTTATTTCAAATGGAACATGGTATTTTTTACTACAGCATTGAATGCAGCGTAAAATTCTACATCGATTGACATTAGGGTTTAGTATACTTATTTTTGATAGTTTTTGAGATATTAGCATTTATTGTCTAAAATATGCAAAGTTTCGAACAAATAAAGTATTTTTTCCTAAAAAACATTCTATATATTATTTTTTATAATGATGCGTTATCTTTTTTTTTGGCATTGTTTGGTTTCCATACAAGATATTTATCATTGAAAGTTTTCCAATTATTAGCAAATTTTATGTAATTGTAATTATAAGATATTAATAAGCCATAATTATTATGCGACAGCAAATTACATGTTAATATTTTTACCTGCTTATTAAATACATCGAAAATAAGTGAAATTAAAAAAAAAACTAAGAAAGTATTATTCTAAAAGAACATTTATATTGGACATTTTCGAAGACTTTTAATAGTTTGTTCCTGATTTATGTTATCTGTCAGTATCGCTTAATACCTAGTTTAATACCAAAAGCCAAGAGGCTGCATTGTTTTTGGAGACTCCATGTCAGACGGCTCCCCTACAAGAAAATACCTGGTCTAGTAAGTGAACAATATTTGAAATATTATGGATGTATTTAGGATATCTGCTTTAATTTCCCTTTGTATTTTATTTTTTTTGAGGTTTTTATTCATTGCAAATAAGTGTTGGTATCTAATCATGGTTACATTCTTCGTGAATGTAGAATAAGTCTAAAATGTTATTTGTATATGCTACTTATGCTCAATATTTTTCTTATTTCTTTCGATTTACAATATTTTGCTTGTTTGAAGAAAATGTGTGAAGGAGTTGACAGCATTAGGACTTTCTATAAAAGATATGACTTGTTAATATTGCATAGGTTTATCACTGCGCAATTTGGTAAATTACCGACAATGGATATCACTTGTTTGTTAGCACATCTCATGGACTACTAATGTCTAATAATTAATGTACGTTCTCTATGACTAAAAGACATTACTATTAGTAAGAAACTAGTGAACATTAGATATCTGAAGTATAAATATTTAGATAGATCAGATAAATAATGTACAGAGCGTTTTGTAGGAAAAAACTCACTTCATTTGGTTGAAACTTAGAATTTGGGCACATTTTTAGCAATTTTTTGCAAGAAATGCTAATATTTCAAAAACTAGTAAGAATAGGTATAACAAACTCTAATATCAATCGATGTAGAATTTTGCGCTGCATTAATGCTGTAGAAAAAAAAAGGACCATGTTCTATTTGAAAGAAAAAAGTGTTGTTAGCTTAGAGGTATTCACATTGGAGGCGCGTTTCTGAACACCCTGTATGTGATTCAGTGATTATTGCTGTAACACCTTATAGCTACGTCCTTGTTTTTACATCGCATTTAGTAGACCCACTAAATATCTGCTATCTCATGAGATATTTGATTTTATTTGAAGGAGTGAAAATGTCAAAAAATCAACGAAAATGAAAATATCTCAAAAACGGTCGAGTTTAGGGATAGGGAACCTTCATATAAACTAGTTGTAAATGACTCTCAAAATTCATTAGAGCGATAAAGATCATACCATTCCATTTAAAATAAGAAAGTTGATATCAACACCCTGTACAGTGAAATCTCCCTTGAACGGACACCAACGGGACCAACTGAAGATGTCCGTTACAGTAGATACAACAAAAATCGTGTTTTAACGAAAAATGAATATATTAAAGAAACTGGGACATTTAAATCGTATATGTATATAAATGTTTTTAAAATAAATAAGAAACTTTAAAGTTAAGAAAAAAAAGTTTATTTCTTTTAGATATATACAAAAGTATAATATAATATGTACATAGATACATAGATGTAGTATGTAATACTAAACAGTGAAATGAATAGTCACTTTAAGGACGCAAAAATTCATATATTGTTGTTTGTCTTCTCTTTTTCTTTAAAATGGCGTCTTGAAATCATATTTCTAATTTAGAAAGAAGCTCCAAAGACTCTGTATCTCCGTGATTTTCGACAAAACTTTTGAGCTGCTTGGTCAGGGTAATATCTTTATCATAATTTGGGATAGCTTCTGTTGGCACTGGAACCTCATCGACATCAGAATCTTCCGAAAGTTCTGTATTTCAACTGGATTTGTAATTCTTGTTCTGAATCTTCAAACATACAAAATCTTCATCTACGTTCAAAAAATCATTAAGGTTTTCATTATCCGTCAATTTCAATAAATTCTTATTTTTGAGGATATCTGAAAGTACACTAAAGAGGCAAATCATCTTCTAGGGCAGATATATCAGCCTCAGTTAACTGGTCTTCACTTTGCATATTTGCATGATTAAATCCTGCTTTGCGGAAGCAATTTTGAACTGTCTCTTTGGTTACTTGGTCCCAAGCGGTTTTTGCCAAATAAACTGCATCCAGTGATGTAATTTTCTTTATTAACTCAAAAGCTGTACCAGCAGTTTCAATGTTTACTAGCAGATGTTTGAGTATTAGACTTCGGTAATAAGTTTTAAAATCTTTATAATCCCCTGGTCAAGTGGTTGACAAGCTGATGTACAATTAGGGGGTAAAAATAATATTTTTATATTATTTAAGCGAACGTCTTTCGGATGAGATCCCGCATTGTCTAAAAATAACAAAATGTTTCTTTTTTCTTTAGCCATTTTCCATTCTAGGTCTTGCAACCACTCTGTCATAATTTGTCCTGTCATCCAAGCTTTCTTATTGTATTTCCAAGTTACAGGCAGGTTATTTATGTTAATGTTTTTAAAAGCTCTGGGTTTAGCTGCCTTACCAATGATTAGGAGTTTTTCTTTTTCACCTGCCATATTTGCACAATGCAAAATTGTAAACCTCTCCCCCAAAACATTTTTCCTTCTTTAATGTGAGCGTTTTGTCGGGTAGAACCCTAAAATACAGGCCTGTCTCGTTGGCATTATAGATGTCTCTCGGTGAATATCCCTTAATCAAAGAAGGACATTTTTTTAAAAACGATGAAACATCTTCAGCATTAACCGAAGCTCCTTCTCCCGAAATCGCTTTAAAACTTATATTGTGACGGATTCTAAATTTATTGAGCCAACCAGAAGAAGCACTGAACGTAGAATGTCCCAAAGAAGCGGCTATTTCTCTTGCTTTACATCGTATTAGCGGACCTAAAAAAAAAATAAGTTTTTTTGCGTTGGCGAGCTGCTGTAAACCAATCATAACACAATTTGTCAATTTTAGTACCATCACCCGTCAAAAAGCTTCTTTTTTTCATTCAAATTGCTGTTCGACATCCATTTGTTTAGAAGGATTTCTTTATGTTTGATTATATCTGCAGCTTGTGTTTTTCCAATATTAAAACGCTTGAATAAGTTCCTTACACTTAATTTCTATTTATTGTAAACTTCAACAATCTCAATTTTTTGTTTAAGCGTGAGAATTTTTCTATTTGGAGCCATTCTACAATGAATGTGTCGCCCACTGTGTCTTTTCCGCATAGACGTCAGACTAATATTGAATGCAGATTCAATCGAAAGCGTGCACCCAAAGAATAAGAACGGTAAATCCCCGACCAACTTGGGGAAGTCCCTAATTCACGCCAGGCAGAAATGCGCGACATAGGCTGCGTTTGTACCGAAAGATTAAAGTCGGTAAATCTCCGGTTTACTTGGGAAGTCCCAGCGAAATTGGCGCGCGGCGCGATTGAGAAATGCAATAGCAATACTCTCGATAAAAAAAATAAGATAAGGCGTTTCTTTTTATTTTATTTTTTGTCCGGTTAAGAGAACATTTTCTCGTGTCCGCGTCCGTTCAAGAGAATGTCCGTCCAAGAAAGAGTTAATACAATGGAAATTATATGAGAGCCGGTCGGGACCATGAGAAACTGTCCATTTAAGAGGGGTGTCCGCGAAGGGGAATTTCACTGTATACCGAAAGTGATATAAAGTTGAAAATATTTTCCATAAATATATCACAGTGGGCCATGACTACACTGCAAGTTTCAAAATCAAATTCCAACCAGAAGTTCAAAAAAATCTTATTCGGTTATTCTTACTTTTGATGCTTACTTATTCATATACCGGGTGTTTTTTAAATAGGGGACAAAATTTGGCTTAGTGTTAGAGCACGATAAACCAATCAAAAAAGTCTTAATAATTTTTTTTGTAACACTGACGGCTACCGAAAAAAGGCAAATTTACAACTTTACAAAGACGAAACAGCAACTTTAACTTGTGAATTTACATTTATTTTTTTTTCTCTCAGTAACGACGCGAGTTTCAAAAAAGTTTATTAAGAATTTTTTGCTTAGTTTGTCATGCTCTAACACCATCTTAAATTTTGTCCTCTATTTCAAAACCCCCCCTAATATAAATTTTTTATTATTTCACAATTGGCAATGTTGCATCAATGTCCGCCACAAAACATTTTTGACAGAATGTACATTAATTTATTTTTTTTATTATTATTTTATTTAGTTATCAAGCATGTCAAGTTTCAGAAAAAATGCAGTTTTGGATAGCTGTCAGAGTTACTTGTTTTTTTTTTTTAATTTGTAGTCTTAAAACAACAAAATGTAAAATTGTTATTATAATATATATATCCAACAGAGTTGTCAGTATTATATTTTTTTTTTAACAGCAGTACTACTGAAATATAAAATATTATTTTTAGAGAATTAGTTTTAATTAATATTAATTATTTAATACTTAATTAATTTCGAAACTTTTAACTTTTTCTTTTGATTCAGTTTTTTGTTTGTATATGCTTCTGTTTTGACAGATATGAATATCTACTTCTTGAAAGCAACACAACCTCTTAGACTGTAATCAATTTCGAATTGACAGTTGCCAAAAATGTATTTCACAGCATTAAAAATTGTAAAATCAATTGCATGCCATGGAACCATGAAAAAATATTATTATTAATTTTATCATTAAGTTAAAATTTATTATTTCATACTTCTGACTTTTATTTATTCTATAGTATTTTTGTTAATTTAATATAGACACTGGAATGCCACACTAACCTCTCTTGTCAAAAAAATTGCAGATTTTACTTACCTACGTGGATAATTTTTATCTTTGTCGGTTAAAAACATTTTTCTGGAAAAAAAAGATATTTTTTTATAAAAACAAAGTTATTTTGCTCTAATTTTTTAATTATTTTTTTTAAGCACCGAAATTTGTCCTAGTTCGGTGGGACACCCTGTATTTTCACGCCAGAGAAAAAAAGGACTCGATTTATTTTTTATATTTATAATGAAATATCCACAACATATTTTAATTAAAAATTTGAAAATAATTCTACCATCATGATCACCTATATTGTTTCAGGTAACACCAACGATTTTCACGAGATGTTACTAAGCTTACAGGCTAAACATCCGTCCACGAAAATCGTTTGTGTGGGCTTCAGCCTGGGTGGTAATTTAATAACCAAATACATGGGCGAAACTGACAGGGAAAGGCCGGGCAACATTATCGGGGCGATATCCGTTTGCCAAGGCTACAACGCCATCGAGTAAGTAACACTTCCCGATCCTACACATCGATATACCAAAACCTAAACGAACACTTTTTATACTTAGAGGTACCAAGCTCCTTTTAAATTGGCAGAACTTCCGTCGCTTTTACTTGTATATCATGACGGAAAACATGAAGAACATCATTTTGAGACACAGAACTGTATTGCTTTCAGACGAAAATAAGAACAGGCACAAGCTGAACGAGCACGAGATAATATCGGCGGCCACGCTTCCGGAGTTAGACGATGCGTACACTAGAAAAGTGCACAATTTCAATACGATCTCGGAGTTGTACTCCTGGAGTTCTAGCATAAACTATTTGAATAATATCAATGTTCCGATGATGTTTATCAATTCTTTAGACGATCCTATCGTACCGGAAAAGTTGCTGGATCCCATCAGGAAGTTTGCAGGTTCGATATATATCACACGATTATAATAGGGAGTGGTGATGTGATCATTGGTGAAATCTTAGTAACCGGTTATTGGGTAGCAATTACCCAGAAATAACCTGTTCTAGTGATTTAAGCTTAATTTTACGGTTTTAGGATAAGATAGGAACAAAATTAAAAAAAAAAAAAGAAAAACGGTGTGAGTGCCGAGTTGCAGTTGTTTGAGTTAATTGCCAATTCCTCAAAATATATTTTTGTATCGAATGAATAACATACATTTTTAATGCCCAACTGTTTTTTTATGACTAGAGACCGGATTATATGAGAAAGAAAAACTGGAATATATGCGCATATATATGTATCGATTTTTGAGAAAATATGCATAAACCTGGGGCATGTATGCAAAAAAATTGCGACAATATGCAAAACTTTTACATAAAATAAATAAGAGCAGAAATTTAAACATTAACTTTATTGCACAAAATTTTTTTTCACAACATATCTCTAAAACAATTTATAATTAAATGTTTTTCAAAATTGTGTGTAAAAGAAAGTTTTGTCTTCTATCAGAATACATATGCTTCGAAATAGATGCATTTTTTTAACTTTGCAATACATTCTAAGCTAAAATTAAAGTCGAAATCGTTTACTGTTTCACCTTCCAAAATTTTCTTAACTTTCTTCAATTTCAAATACCCCGCATTTTTATTTATCACTTTTTTTAATTTATCGTATATAGAATTACCTATTGTACCCTTAACCTTCTTACATAGCATATCAAATTCGTCTACTATTTCGACTGATTCCGAGAGCGACATCTCTTGCGTTTCTAGTTTACGAATGGAACTTGAAACAAAGCTGTAATTTGACTTAATATACAAAAGGTTTTGTAGCAATTCTGTTGATGTTACTATCGTTTTACAGTTTTCTAGAGTAATGCAGTCAGCAGTGATTTCAAGAATTACATTTTTTATTCCTTTCAAAATTATAGGCGAAAAAAAATTGCAGCCTCTAACCATGTACCCCATCTCGTAATAATCGGTTCAGGAGGCAACTTAACACCGGGAAGTCGCCCATTATAAAATTGGATTCGTAAAGGTGCTTTTAAAAATACTTTTTTGACATTGCTAATTAAATCATTAATCAAAGGGGAATTGATTCCTAATGTCTTCGGCTACACGATTGAACCCATGAGCTAAACAAGTGGTATGAATAATGTTACTATAAAAGAATTTTAAATTTTGCGCGGCTTTTATCATATATGGTGCAACGTCGGACAACATTAGTAAATTTTTTTCACAAGGTATACTTTCAGGTAAAAAGAAATTTGATAAACCTTCTTGAACGAATTGGGCAATTGTCACATTTTATTTGTTTTTTGAAGTTCTTTACAATAAATTAAATATGATTTACCTACAATATCTTCATGAAGAATTCCTATTAACAAATGGGCAATATAACGGCCACACTTATCCGTACTTTCATCTACACCATGATATAAATAAAATTATTCCCTACCAATTGTTGAATTTCTGCTATTGTTTGCTGGTAACAAGATTTGATATATTTTTTTCGTAAGGTACTTTCGTCAGGTATATTATGTTTGCAATATTTTTGCAGAAATGATTTCAAATTAACATTGTTTAATCTTGCTAATGGTGACGAAATTAATGCGTTACACAGATCCGTATTATATTCTTCTTGTTCTGAGTTTCGTAAAGTTGATGCTACACATTGACGTATAGATTGCTGCACACATGCGAATCGCTTTAGTTTTTCACATTTTCCAATATGTGATGGAGTTTTAGCGTGTTGATCAATCAGGTATTTTCTCTCAGAAGACACCTACAACAACAATTGTTATTTTATATCAAAAGTTAAAGAATTTAAAAACAATTGTAAAGCTTTTAGTAAAATTAAACTTACCAGTTTACTGCAGGCTCGACAAAATATTTTGTCGCCATCCTTTACCAGTTTAGGATATGGCTTAATCCATAAAGAAATTTTGTTCGCTATACTCATTGTATGTACGCACAGTATTTAAAAACGTAAAAGATGAATGAATGAATAGTTTATTTGGGAATTAATAATAATAAAACGTATTTACCACATGCCTTCTGCTAGGCGAAATTAAACACGTGCAGTTCTTGGAAAAAAGTATTAGAGGATCTACATTAGGAATTACTAGGAATTTTTTACTAATAGAAAGGATAAGAAAAAGCTTAAATATGCAATATATGCAACTTTTGTAAAAATATGCATAGAAATGCCTAAATATGCAATCACTAATTAGCGCTAATTAACTTCAATTAGTGTAATACGTCTACATATAGAGTTTAATTAAAGATATGCAGAAAATAAAATATATGCACTTTGCATATAATCCGATCTCTAGTCATGACGCTTTGCTGTTGGAACTTTGTAGGAGAATTTTTAGATATCGGGGGAAATATACGCAGATTATATTACTCACGTTGTACCGAAAACACCAACCAAATATAGGGTGTCTCAGCAAGACCGTTCGTTAGAAATTTATGGGGTTCCAGCCAAAACGAAAATTTGAAAAAAAAATTATTGAAAAAATCAGAGAACGCTTAGTTTTTGGGATATTAATTTCGGATGCAGAATATACTTAAACAACATGTTGGAGCATGTTTTGATGTCGAAAACAGCTGTTTTCATTGTGGGGTTACTTTACTATGACATGTAAACTTTTCGAAATTTTTAAGAATCGCGTCTGAATTTTTTCGAATGGCGCCCCCCATATTTTATCACTTAATCGTCTTCAGAGATACTTATCTCATCGATCCCAATGTGCGATGGATAACATGCGTTCTGAATGAATCACTGCCAAAGTCTCAATTAACTACGCCTTTTGTTGATTATCAATTAATAATTACCTGTTAAGTGCCTTACAATAATATTATTGTTAAAAAGGATAATAGTAACGAAAATAATGTTTATACATATCAAGAAATTCTTATGTCATCAATGGCGTAAGAGAACCTGTCATCGAGCATAAGTCAAAAGATATTGAAGCTAAACCTGACCTCATAGTTTCTTTCTCGTATGACATGCGGATTGACTGAAGCCTAGATATGGTTGTTATGTCTGTTAAAAACTCTTTCACTTGAAGACTTAATTCGTCCGTCCATCAAAAAGTTTTCGTCTTCTTGACTACGAAGATATATAGCAAAACTCGCGCAAGTTAACTAAGTAGACGGGGTCTTGAGGATGAAGGTATTGTATTAAGGAGTACTTCTAGTTGTGGAAGTGATGCTTCTTAAAATTCTCTGTAGTAAAGACCTACTGATTCCCAGATCTTTGGCAGCTCGAACTGAGGCGTTGGAATTGGCCTCGAAAATAAGCCAATGCATTCAACTCTGTGCCTTCTTCATTAACTGTACTTTTTGAACGATTTAACACTTAACCAATTCATTCAAAACGTACAAAATTTTCTTTTATTCTTCTAAATTTAGCTTTTGTCATCATTGAGGTAAATATGGGAAATTTTCGTTAAATATATCTTTGATATCTTTAATATCTTTCAAGTCAAGAACATGAAAACTTTTTGACAAAAATTATTTGGAGGGACGAATCTAAGTTTTCACGCGAAAGAATTTTAGCATAAAGCATAAACACGATGATGTTAAAGATGTATGAATTATAAATACTCTAACTGTACGGAAAATTTCACCAAAATATGGCAAAATATTTACGCACTTATCTTGGGGGTTATGTAAATATGCAGGTCAAATCACTAATTTCTCAATGACCTAGGCGATTTACAAAACCCTCAAGATAAGTGCGTAAATATTTCGCCATATTTTGGTAGAATTACCCGTACAGTTCTGATATTTCTAATTCATACATCTTTAACATCATCGTGTTTATGCTTTTCCTAATTCCTCGACAATCATTTATGGAAACGGTGATTTATTAATTTCAGAACAAACTGTTCTATTGAACATAATTTCCTGAAATTAATGAATCACCGTTTGCATAAATGATTATTGAGCAATTAGACATACTATCAGCGAAGCAATGATGTATGACATGTTACCGCGATAACAGCTACTTTCTAGTAACGGGTTATTTGTTACTGTGAAACAATTTCGTCAATATTACTACTTTAGGAAACTATATACAAAACAACTCAATCCGTCTGACGATACTATTCATTTCAGAAACTCACAACAACACTTTGTATTTGGAATTAGCGCACGGGGGACACTTGGGCTTCTACGAAGGAGGTTTATTATATCCGAATCCCGTGACTTGGCTGGATAGGGCTCTCGTATCGTTGATAGGAAGTCTCGTCCTTAATCATAACGATTCTATTATGAAAGTCGGCGCTCAAATGACGAATTTATTGTGATATGTAGAGATGATAATAATTATTATTATTATCATTTTTTATATAATTATCGTGAGAGATGAGTTAATTTATTATTTGTGTGAGAATTTTATTCTATATCATTATTGGTAAAGCGTAACTATTATTATAAAAATATAATAATTATGTTGATGTGTGTGACTTATCGTTGTTGCTAACTTGTACCATATATATTGTGATATCTGCACCAAAAGTCTGTTGACGAGTAGTTAGTTGATGGAGGCATTTATATTTGTATCTACAGTGTGTTATATCTCTAACATAGAATGGACACATATCGAGATATTGTTAAATATCAATTGTATTTTGTTTATATTCCTTTTCATTAATTGAGCACTAATGAATTATGAACAGATTATCGAGATACAAAATCCCAGTCAACCAAATTCAAATTTCCCGCAATTATATTTAGTAACTTCAACTTAAAGCTATTCAAATAACTATTAATCTAATACAAACTGGTAGGTAATTTCATGCTTTAATGTTGAAGTTACTAAAAATAATTGCGGGAAATTTGAATTTGGTTCACTGGGATTCTTTATTGAAACTTAAGACAGGTATCTACATGAAAAAAATTGGCACTACTTGCAAGAGTGTCCCACGAAAGAGAAGAGGTTTCCCTGTATATAAAATGTTTCTTCACGGATTTTGTTTCACCGGATAAAATATTTTATTCTTGAGCTAAAAATTATTATTATTTATATCTAGTTGCTTCATTCAATGTTGGGATAGTATTATTTTGATAATACTAAAAGTGAACAACGTGTATTAGTGTACAACCCCAAATCAAGTTTGCATTTTCTTTTCGGTTGTTCATTTTTAGTATAAATGCGACAATATATTTAATCAAGAATTTTATAAGTTCCAGAAATACTATTTTGTATATTTTTAGCTACGTTAAAAGAAAGAGCTGAAATATAATAATTTATTATACTATTTTATAAAGGGTTTAACAAAAAGCTTTCTATAATAAAGTCTTTATGACAGATTTTTGAATTTTTTCTTTTTTTCCTATTTATATGATAAAATTACGTTTTGTCACCTTTATTATATTGTGATCAGTTTGTTACAGTTCTACAGGGAGAAGTTAAATCTAGTATTCCAGCTTAAATTCGCTAACAAGGTTGGTAAAATAAACTCGATAAATGATGAAATTATTTGAAATATTTTATTATGAACGCTCTTTTTGAATAAATATATCCATAATCATGGAAATTAATTAAGAAAAGAATATATTCATATATAACATTTTAAAAATTGTTTTTTTTGAGAATTCCAAGAAATGTATTTAACATTTTAATGCTAAACATAAAAAAAACAAAAATAATATATACTGAAAATTACGCAATAGTTAAAAATAAATATTTATCACATGCCAAATTATTTATATGAATATAACACAACTTCGATAATTAAAACTAGCGGATACAAAAAATATTGAAAAAGATTGATCTTAGAACGTTTATTTGAATCACAGAGCACTAAAATATGAGTGATCTGTGATATGAATCTTTCTGTATATTCATCAGGAATGGAAAAATTTAAATCTCCCGAAATTAGTTTTAGTACTGACAACAGTAAGATATTAAAATAACTAACGGCAAAGTTACTAGACGGAAATTTAAATTTGTTTATTACAAGTTGCGTTATATTGCAAAAGGTATACTTGAAAATTAAAATGTTTATGAAATTTTGCAAAACATCGATCGAATTAGCTCTCTTTTGCTCAAACCATATGCATAACATTACTTTATATATCTAAAAATACATAAATTGGGCATCAATCGTAATTGTTAATTATTTTATAGAAGCGTATTTTTATAGTAACAATAATAAACTATATCTTGATTAAGTATTCACATTAAATAATGAAATATATGAAGAAAACAAATTCAAACTTACCACAATTCCTTTTACTAATTAAACATTTAAAGGTTTGTTCGCTGGTGCTACACTTTTCACACTGACTCCTACTTAAAACAGGATAAAAGATCTACTCTTTATGCATCTGAGAAAGAGACAATATGCACCAGTGTAATTGGTGTAACACCAGCGAACAAACCTTAAGACATCAAATTACCTATAATAAAACAGCTTAAATTAATTCAGGAGCGAATACTGTTATCCTCTATATTACTATCGTTTTTATTATATTATAAAGCAATTCAGCGTTATTATCTTATAGATACTTTTGTTAATATGAAGAAAAAAGTTGCCTGTACTTCCTCAGGATGTCAAATCCAATCTAACGCTATTTATCTGTCAAAAACCGACGAGCGCCATTTTTATGTTATATTAAAATTAGAACCCGTTGGTAAAGTTTTCTTATAAGAGATGTTATGACAGTAACGACCCTTTATTACTCAACCGACTAATTAACAATCGTGTATTGAGTTCATGTTTTTACTTGTATAACAATACATTTGTTTACAATGATGAAGAAAACTAAAGCCTTCAATGTAGGAGACAAGGTTTTCGCCAAAGTTAAGGGTTACCCTGCTTGGCCAGCAAAGGTAAATTTAAAAGCGCACGAGGTGCTCCTTCATAAGCCATGGTACTGTTTTAGATTGTTGCTGCAAGTGGAAAGAAATATGACGTTACATTCTATGGTACTATGGAAACGTAAGTAAACTATTTTATTACTAAGATGGGCATACTTAAGAGTTAAAGTTAAGTTACATTTAACTTGATAGATTATGCCCAACATTATAAAGACAATTGCCGACAAATTCTGATAAATTATAGAGAATTTGTGCGATTTTGTTGTACATATCCCTAAATATATATTTTTATTTATTATACAACCGGAGCTATTACATTATTTCAGTGGATCTATCAAAGTAGAGGATTTATTTTATTATCTCAAACATAAAGAGCAATTTTGTCGAAATCTAAAGAGGAAAGATTATCAAGAGGCCGTTGAGCAAATCGAAGCGGAGATTAAAGAGGCCGGCACTGACGGAAATAACGACGATGAATCTGATACACCAGTAATGCGAATCAAATTTTAAAACGTGTATGTTGTATAGTTTTTGATATGTGTGTTTTAGGCGGTAGGTGATGTTTTCGAGAAGAAAGGCAAGAAACGTAAAAGAGAATCCATTAATGAAGAAGTACAAGCTAAGAAATTCCTTCCTTCAGAAGATGTAGATGACCACCAAGGTGAGTGAAATTTAAACAATTAGTTATGGTAGTAGGGATAACTTTACAATTATATTGTTACATATATATATGAATGTTACAAAACTTTTTAATTGAGTGTTATTGAAATGCTAAATATAAAGTAATGGTCAAAGTACACTACCTTGTGGAACTCTTAATAAAATTTGTTGTTTTTTTTGCTTTCTATATTAGTATAAGCTAGTATTTATTTTTTGTGTTGTACACCCAACATTATAATGATTGTAAGATCAAGTGTTTAATTTAAAACTAGACTTACTTATCTTATGAAGATTATTATTATGATATTAATTATTCAGGAATTGCAGGCTATATTTTTCTTATAATTTTTGGAAGGGTACTTAATATCTTAGCCCTTGTTTAAACACCACACAACTTTTCTTAATTACTTTATCAGTTTTTTGATATGTATAACTTGTTTTCTTAGTATAGCTCTGAACTAATATTTTACCTTGAATATGGCTATAACAGACAGAAACCTGGTGTGTTGAGGATATTTAGAAACATAAAGATTGGATTTGAATGGCTTAAATTATTTAGTTTTACACCTTAAATCAGCAATTGTTTGGATTTATGTTAGTATTTTTGACCCTAAAAATTGTTTCATTTTAATAAGTATGTGTGTAAGTGGTGTGACAGCTTCGTGTTAGGATATTTAAAAAAATTATAGAAGAAAGTTAGATAGTGAATGATTGGAAAAATTTGGAAAAAAAATGGATACTGGTTATTTCAGATTCAATAAACATATAAAATATTACAAAACATAGCCCAAAGAGTTGTACGCATTTTTTTTTTTTTTGTTTCCGCAACGGTATATTGAACACCAAAACTTTTAAAAATGTGTTACATTTCTAGAAGAAGAAGAAGAAGAAAAATCAGATGAAAACCTCACTGCTCAAGATAAGGACGCAAAGAATCCTTTGCAATCTACCACCAGAAGTGGCCGCATTGTTAAATTAAAAAAGTAAGGGTTAATTAATAACTTTGTTCCATCAAGACTTTTCTGATATGCTGATGAACTAACTTATGGACTGATAAATGTGTAACACGATCAATTCAAATTAGTTCAAATCGAATCACAACTTTCCATAGTCGAACAATTGTTCTGTTAAAGGAACACTTTGTTTTCATTTTATTATCGATTAACATGAATTTATTTCAATTTAATTTGAAATATTTGAAGCCGGAAAACTTTCTTAAAGAGAATTAAGTTAGATTCGCATGAGGAAAAGGTTAATAATTGAAATTATTGAGATTTTTGATATTACAGTGGTTTGTTTAAAAAAAAATGTCAATATTTTCGCCTTAAAGTTTCACAACTTCGCATGACGATCAGAACTCTTGTGGGAACAAAGCCGTTATCATGAACCTGTTTAAAATGAAGTGTATTGCAGATTCTCGGACGACGAAGATGAAGAGATGAATAAGAAAAATACGAAACTTCGAAAATCGACATCAGTATCGGAAGAAGCGAATACAGAGCCTGAACAAAATGAAAAGGACGAAGTTGAGCCCGAGAAGGCTGGAGAAAGTATGGTAGAAGCTCAGACTGCTAAAAGTGCAAGCCCGAAACCTCCTGATAATGTAAACGAGACAAAAGAAACAGTTCCGGAAACAGAAGAAATTATCGATGTAAATATTCTACCAATCGATTATTTGGAAACTGTTATAGCATATGTAAGTGAAAAGAATGGTTGAGAAAGCGACATGTTTTACGAATTTTGTTTGATTTTCAGGCAGAACATGTAAGATCGAAGGTGTCGATCTATCAGAGTAAGTCGTTTCTCAACTTTTTCTATTTTTTTTTTTGATAATAAATTTGTAACGCAGGAAAAACAATGGAGAAACTCGAAGTACAAGAGAACGAAGTCGTCATAGCTAAGTTACCATCAAATAAATTAATCGGTATAAAATATAATAGAGATACATCAACCTGTGATAACGAATACGAACGCGCTATCGAGGAAGGACAAGAAGCGAAAGAATACTAGCGTTAAAGGATAAATTGGAGAACGGCAGTGTTGAAGTGGAGAAGGAAAAGGATCAACTCGTCTTGAATATTGCCATGGACGAAGAAGAGGTTAAGCGAAGGAACGATTTCAGAATTTTAGACCGTAAGAAGGCCAAGTTGACATACCTGAAGATGGAAGCCAGCCTCGTAGAGTACGACTGCAAAATCAAAAGCTGCTTAGGTCTGGATAAGGCCGATCCTAAGAAAGCCTATGAGTACATGGACTCAATGATGGGACTGGATATTAGCCCGCTCATGCTGAAGAAGCATCCCCTCATCGTGGATGTAATGAAGAGGTTACGTCGATATATAGGGAATGTGAAGGAATGGAAATTGGCTGGAGATTCGTTGGAGACATTCGAGGCGGACGCTGAGAAGATAAGGCAGAAAGCTGAAGAAGTGTTCATGAAATTTATAGTAAGGACTTTTAAATTTATTACAACTAGAGACTGAATTATATGCAAAGAAAAACTGGAATATATGCATCGATGTTTGAGAAAATATGCATAAATCTGGGGCATATATGCAAAAAAATTGCGACTATATGCAAAATTTTTACATAAAATAAATAAGAGTAGAAATTTAAACATTAACTTTATTGCACAAAATTTTTTCACAACATATTTCTAAAACAATTTATAATTAAATGTTTTTCAAAATTGTGTAAAAGAAAGTTTTGTCTTCTATCAGAATGCATATGTTTCGAAATAGAAAAGCTTCTTTCAACATCCACAGATGTAATTGGTGCATTTTTTAACTTTGCAATACATTCTAAACTAAAATTAAAGTCGAAATCGTTTACTGTTTCACCTTCCAAAATTTTCTTAACTTTCTTCAATTTCAAATACCCCGCATTTCTATTTATCACTTTTTTAAATTTATCGTATATAGAATTATCTATTGTACCCTTAACCTTCTTACATAGCATATCAAATTCGTCTACTATTTCGACTGATTCCAAGAGCGACATCCCTTGCGTTTCTAGTTTACGGATGGAACTTGAACAAAAGTTATAATTTGACTTAATATACAAAAGGTTTTGTAGCAATTCTGTTGATGTTACTATCTTTTTACAGTTTTCTAGAGCAATGTAGTTAGCAGTGATTTCAAGAATTACATTTTTTATTCCTTCAAAATTATCGGCGAAAAAAATTGCAGCCTCTAACCATGTACCCATCTCGTAATAATCGGTTCAGGAGACAACTTAACACCGGGAAGTCGCTCCTTATAAAATTGGATTCGTAAAGGTGCTTTTAAAAGTACTTTTTTGACATTGCTAATTAAATTATTAACCAAAAGGAATTGATTCCTAATGTCTTCGGCTACACGATTGAACCCATGAGCTAAACAAGTGGTATGAATAATGTTACTATAAAAAAAAATTAAATTTTGCGCGGCTTTTATCATGTATGGTGCAGCGTCGGACAACATTAGTAAATTTTTTTCATAAGGTATACTTCCAGGTGAAAAGAAATCTGATTAACCTTCTTGAACAAATTGGGCAATTGTCACATTATTTGTTTTTTGAAGTTCTTTACAATAAATTAAATATGATTTACCTACAATATCTTCATGAAGAGTTCCTATTAACAAATGGGCAATATAACGGCCACACTTATCCGTACTTTCATCTACCATGATATAAATAAAATTATTCCCTACCAATTGTTGAATTTCTACTATTGTTTACTGGTAACAAGATGTGACATAATAATTTTTTCGTAAGGTACTTTCGTCAGGTATATTATGTTTGCAGAAATGATTTCAAATTAAAATTGTTTAATCTTGCTAATGGTATGTTAGACGAAATTAATGCGTTACACAGATCCGTATTATATTCTTCTTGTTCTGAGTTTCGTGAAGTAGATGCTACACATTGACGTATAGATTGCTGCACACATGCGGATCGCTTTAGTTTTTCACAATTTCCAATATGTGATGGAGTTTTAGCGTGTTGATCAATCAGGTATTTTCTCTCAGAAGACACCTACAACAACAATTATCATTTTATATCAAAAGTTAAAGAATTTAAAAACAATTGTAAAGCTTTTAGTAAAATTAAACTTACCAGTTTACTGCAGGCTCGACAAAATATTTTGTCGCCATCTTTTACCAGTTCAGGATATGGCTTAATCCATAAAGAAATTTTGTTCGCTATACTCCTTGTATGTACGCACAGTATTTAAAAACGTAACACAATTACATGCTGTTTCGCTCAAAGATATTCAATGAATGAATAGTGTATTTAGGAATTAATAATAATAAAACGTATTTACCACATCCCTTCTGCTAGGCGAAATTAAACACGTGCAGTTCTTAGAAAAAAGTATTAGAGAAACCAATGTAAAAGATTTATCGTTCTGAGAATTGTCGGTTGTCGATCTACATTAGGAATTACTAGGAATTTTTACTAATAGAAAGGATAATAAAAAGCTTAAATATGCAATATATGCAACGTTTGTAAAAAATATGCATAGAAATGCCTAAATATGCAATATATGCAATCGCTATATATAACTTCAATAAGTGTAATACGTCTACACATAGACTATAATTAAAGATATGCAAAAAATAAAATATATGCACTTTGCATATAATCCGGTCTCTAATTATAACCATGGATAATGTTGTATTTTAAAACGACACGTTTCAGTCCTTATTCAATGTTACTGATTCGTCGTCATTTTGGGATGTATTCGATTCTGAAGTCGAGAAATTCGAAGAAGAGACAAAGGATATGACGGAAAGTGAACTCTTCGCCCTTTGCGCAGAACCAAGTAAAATGCCTCATACTATCTTCTCTAAAGTGTTAAAATGATTTTTTTTTCTCGTTTCAGACAGCAGACAGGCGTTTTTCGACAGTTATGAAGACAAGAAAGATGCCGAGAAGATAAGTAAAAACAAAGAAGCAGCCGAAGAGAAGGGGAAGGTGCCGGTCTATATTATGACGTAATATAAAATTTTTATTATCTTTTCCACTTTTAGGAGAACTCGGGTGTAGTCGCCAATAATGCGCAGGTTCAAGAGAACGATTTAGAAACTCCTTAGCGTTACAAAGTCCTTTTTGTGTTTGTTTTTATGTATATAAGAGTACGAATATGAATGGATTTCAATATGATGTAAGCAAACAATATTTTGTAATCGTAATTTTTATATTGTAACGATGTGATACACATAAGGATTGAATATCACATGAATCATAATAAAATTTTATATATCTACAGGTTTTATTTTATTTTTTTGATTTTGTAAAATCAATTGCGACAAGTAATGCCTTAATTACTACATACTCTTTCTTAGTTCTTTGTATAAGTTGTGCTGCCAAAGCAAAAATACTTTTTCTATCTCTCGTCTCATAAGTTAAATCTTTTTTTGTGGGAAAATTTATCAAACACAGAAGAAAATTCGGTCTACACTAAATAATAATTATTAAACTTACGGTGCTCGCACAAATTAAGTTGTTCACGGCATAAAAGGCCGCTTTACAGTTTTTTTATTGCATGCAATACAAATAGCGCATGCGCATTCAATTGATTTCGATCAGCTGGGTGCAATTTTACTTGTATTGCGCGTGGAATACACGAAATAGAGTATGCGCTATGTTTATTGCACGCAATCGAACAATTGCGAACTGTAAAGCGGCCTTAAGATAGAAAAATAGAAAGGCGGTATAAATGCCGTCCACGCGATCGCCCGAAGGTTAATAAAACCTATTTAGAGTAGCTGCATTCGTCTTCACTTATTTGTTTGAGCAGTTTAAATTTTGTCTCGCACTGTTATTTATATTCTTAATTCAATATAACGTAGCAAAGTGAAGCTACTCAATTTTATAATTTAAAAACTTTCCATGATCCCTAATAGCCAAATTTAAATTTCCCTGCTATTTTTAGTAACTTCAACGTAAAGGCATTAAAATAACTACTAATATAGTACAAAATTGTAGGTAATTTTATGTTTCAACGTTGAAGTTACTAAGAATAATTGCGGGCAATTTGAATTTGGCTATGTGGAATATGTTTAGCAAACTATAAAAGTCAATAGGCTTAACTACTGAAAAGTACCCTGTATGACGTTGCTCATTACATCTAAACTTCCAATTCTTGTAATTATTCCACTAGAGGTGGAAAATTATGAAATAAAAGCTCAACCATTAATTTTTAAGGATTTATTCATGTAAAATCGGTGTCATAATCCTAAATCTCGAAAACGTAAAGAGTAATTATGGAAGTAAACCAATTTATATAGGAAATATTTAAAAAAACAAATAAAAATAGAAGTAAATTTGAATTTATAACTTGCGTTTATCTTTTTTTTTAAATGTATTGCATGAATATTTTCCTTTCACGTTGTCGAATCATTGATAGGGTTTCACACGTAAAGTCTGCTTAAATTGGGCATCTAAGGTAAATGGGCAACATATTTTAATCTGCTCAGTTTACCTTAAAATGTGGGTCTTTTTTATTTTATTGCCCAAACTTGTTTGTTGTAAGTAAATTTATACTTGCCCATGACTAAGCATTTTGCACCTGCAAATATACAATAGAAGCAGTAGAGTTAATATATAATATGGACAGATACTATCTGAGATGTACAAATCTTGAATATGGGACATAATATTCTCTAGTTCATCGATTTTCTCTATACAACCTTTTTAAACATGGGTGTTCGTCCCACCTTTGCTGACTCAACAACCATAACTGCATACAATAATACTCTAGAAATTTTATGTATTAGAAATTCTATAATACTAACAATTCTTATTACATACTTATTTGATTTACAGAAAATGGTTCTGTAAATACGCTGTTTTTTTTCTTTTTTTTTTGTCACATTGCAATGCATAACTTACACTGTTGTAAGAACTACTACATATTTTGAGTTACCGCAATTTACCGTTATATTTAGCAACCAACACATAAGTTGGTGAGTGGTTAAGGTGTGCAACAAACAAATTTAACTTTAGCCATGCCCATCGTTATCAGTTAATATCTGTCTTAAAAGAATCTGAAAAAGTGTTTCACGCAATATAAGTGAGGACGATAGAAAGGATTATTCAAAAAGGGACTGTAGACACAAATTCTGGAGAAAAAAGATTCCTGGAAAGTAGCGACAAGGAAAAACATTTTAGTTGATACTCGTATAGAAACTAATCATTTCTATTAATTATAATAATACGACGAGGCCAAAGAATGAAGAGGGAATAGTAAGCTTTATGTCTTCTAGATGATATTTTAATTACATATTAGCATTTTATAATTTACCTAGTCCTTATGAATTTCTGAAAATTATCTATACTCAAGTAAATGTATTGCACTATATTTTACATGTTTACTTATAAAGAGGCAGAAGTTATAAATAAAATATTAAAAATATCCAAAAAGTTCAAATAGGAAGTGCTTACATTTTTTTCTGTTTATCATCTTGTTACTTTATCTGTGTAGCGGCTCACCATGTTATGTGTCGGTCGCTATATCAATTTTATAGTTGATTTCTCAAATATATTATTGCCTTTTTCAATCCAATTTTTATTTTTTCATAAATTTAGTTATATATTTTGTATAACAGTAATTTATTATTCCATATAAAACAGCATTAAATTTATGCATGACCAATGACTCACCTGTGTGTTCGATAAACTAAAAATTTCTTCTTACATACTATAAAAATTTCTTTTAACATAATATGTATTCCATATTTTAAATTATTTATGATATTGTTGTCGTCACCAATTGACCAATATGTTCTATATGGAATAAATTACAACTAAAAAAGAAAATCATAAAAAAAATATGTTTATTTTACTTGTTAAATTGTTTAACTCATAAATTGTTTTCTGACTTAAAAAAAAAAGATTGAAAAAGCCAATAAAAACTTGTCGAATCATCTTGCAAACTGTAGCTTCAATCCAATCAAGAACATTTAGAGAGTATGCTAAAAATTTTAAATATTCTGGATAAAATTACCGTACCTCTAGCATGTATAGCCTCTGCTTGCTTTCTTTCACATTTAATCTTAAGCAACTCCTTTTTAGCCAGAAATAGTGTGGGAACAGCATCTTGCTTTAGCCGTTTCTGTGATTTCCCAGCATACATCGTTTCATCGAAATGAAGGTGACAAACTCTATATGTGGAGTCATATAGTGTTTGTCCGAGTGCAATTCCTTTACCAAATAACATACCCTGGCTACAAGCTTCTACCCACTGTCGACATCTATGCAAAACATAATTGTTACTTTGTGCTTTTTAAAAGATAAACCAAGCCCAAGCAATATAATGCTTGTCGGAAAGCTCAGTAAATCTCTTTCCTGATCACCATTATGGCCTAGAAAAAAACAGATACCATAACTGATCAGAGTGAGACGACTGGACATAGCCCTATAGAATTCAAATCCCTTAAGATACTATTATTACAATTTTCTATCAAATATAATGATTGAGCCATATACTCAGGAAAATAATATTTTTGTTTACCTATCTAGATCCTTAGGAAATCTAAACATATGTACTCCTTTATATGCATAAGAATTGCAACAAAATCTCACAGCACAAAAATTTTTCTCCATCTTTTAAATATTTTTAAGTATACCGAATGAGGATCACACAAAATAATGTTTTGATGAATGCAAAATACCTATTTCTCTTTTAAAGAAACGAATATACTGCAAAGATCTGCTTTAAAAGCGGTATTCAGAGGTTATGAACCTAATGTATTTGACATAAATTGTGTTGTAGAACTTTTTAGTCACTAAAAATTTGCTAAAAATCACCAAACTTTATGCTAAACAGCCGCTAGATTCAAACTAACTAAATTGACTTATGAATGCCGTTGTGTTATACTGTTACACATAATCATCGTAATAAATCTTGATGTAGATTGTATTTTATTGGGTTGTTGTATAGGTCAGTTTGCGGGGAATTCCCTCATTAACAATATCATAAAAGAAATTGCTTACTAGCGCCATCTTTCAGCGTTTCTTGCCAGTTGTTTATGTGGTTCCTAGCTGTGATAAGTGTCAAAAATATCAGAAATGGTGTAACGAAGAATTGCGTTGTTTTGTGTATTGTGTTTACTAATAGCTTTTCATGAATTTGAACAAGAATTAGCAGCTCCTGTCTTAACAATAATGGGTCTTAGTAACATTGTCTTACTTAGCCAACTTACAGGATACGTAATCGCATTAATATTTTCGTTATGTATCGTGATTCCCATGAGTTTACATCAAGATGAATTTAGGTTGTTTATATTTGCTAATATCGGTTAATATAAAATACTAAACAGGGCATTTCAGAGGGCATTGCCTTTTATTTTCAAGTGGATGTTGGCAAGAAACTGACGGTCAATTACAAGTAGACTGGGCTTCTCAAGGGTACTGCAATTACACCATTTTTGTAGGTGTAATTTTGTTGTTGGTTTCCGTTGCACAAATATATAGGTATACATTTTTCATAAATACATGTTCTTGATCATCAAGTCCAAGGTGAAAATCTTTTAGATTGTCATGCTTTCTACGTAGGGGAACTGATAGTAGTTTTTTATCAGCATTTATAGACGTAGTTTGCAGTATGACATTATGTGCGATGACTATTATTGCAGCATTAATGATAACACTTGGATTTATGACTTGGTGCGATATTATGATACAAAGGTTTCCATCGTACGTAAATTGAAATTTTTTTTTTAGAGTGTATTAATGTGTTTTCTTTTAGTTGTCAGTCTGCCGCTGGCCAAGTTATCGATAAGAAGGATGAGATTGTCACCGATGGTTTTTACATACATTTAGGGACTGCCCAGGCAAGTTTATTACTAAATAATTTTTATTGATTTCAAATACAAACAATTGCTTTGTTTCATTAACTTGAAATTTTCCAATCATTATCTGATGTTTGAATTATCTTTTCCACATGTGACTTCCAAGTAGAATAATAATTTATTGGAAAGGTTTTTTTTTACATTATTAAAAAAAAAATGTGAACTGTCATCACTACTTGAGTATCTGGTTAGTTTGTTATGAAAATCAACAATCAAAAATACTTGATTTTAATCTCACTGAGTTGTGTATGATGTTTAAGTGCTGAGTTTTTTAATTGGGGAAATCACTTATTTTGTTGAAAGTGAGTTGGGGGATTTACCAATACGAAGTACCAACAGAATAAAAATTAGTTACTAAAGAAGCTTATTTATCAAAAAATTGATGCACATTCCAAAGGCCACGGCAAAAAATATCGAAATATGGAAGTTATGATATTGTTTTAATCAAAATAAAAATCTGATTTATTTGTTATTGACAAAGATGGACTGCTTTCCCGAAAGTTTTATAAAAGCTTTTTGACAAAGATGTTTGATAAAAGATATTTAACAAAGAATTTTTACAGCAAATTGATTAATTTTTGTAAAAATGCCTGAAGATACCTTTTTGGTTCCCTTTTTTTTTTATTCCTTCTTTTGCAGTTCGGTGTATGGGGATCATTCGCTATGTGGGTCGGTCTGAGTGTATTTGCTCTATTGAAGCTATGCCGTTATCATCAAACTGAAAATATGAGAGTATCGATGTATAGAGAAAGACAGAGACTTATAAACGAGAACGCAGAATCTCCGGGTAGTTCTCTCGGTAGAGAGTCAACGAATACGCAGTCTACTGCTACGATGGAGTGATTAGTTCGTGCGATTATAAAATATCCGAGTTTGTTGGTCTATGCTATTATCCATATATCGCTATTGTTTCATCATGCAATTTATCAGTTCTCTAAGTTCTAATTGTTTTAGTAGTAGGATTAATACTGCTACTGGCCGCGTACAAATCGACTATTAACTATTAACAAATTAACGTTACGATTTTAATTATAGTTTGTAGGCAGAAACCGGACATGTGATTTTTAGGAATTTTAAGAATAAGAAGTCTCCAATAATTAAATACTTATGGGGATTGGTAGAAGTGTGAAGATGTTTCGCTTCATTGCAGTTAAAGACATTTTTTTTTGTGATAAAATTTTACTAATTATATGCTTATTTTTGAAATGAAATAAAATTTTTATCCATGAACGGTTTCAACATGTAACACTACATTACGTTAAGTCGTTTAAGGGAGATTATAATTGCGAATAATTATATATCATATCAATTTGTAATGTGATAAAAATTAATATATGAATTATTTTATATTTGTTTCGAGCATTTGGAATTTACGCATTTGTGATAGTAAATATTATGTGCTAAAAATTTATAATATGTATTTATTTTAGAATATTAGGATTATGTTATTATTATATATTATCTATACTATTAAAATCTATTATTCCCTGGAGATTTGTTTTTTTTTTTTAATAATTCAGCGATCTTTTGGTTTTTACCATTTACACATGTGAGAAGTATTAATGGTAGGTATAATCGAATGATTTCCTAATCGATTCATTCATGTTGCATAATACATTTGGTGGAAACGCTCTAAATTGAAAATAGCTGACAAAATTCTCAAAAAGAATAGTATAAACACATGTAAAAATGTTAAGAGCAAAAAGGTTGTCCATTTTATTGTAATACATTCCTTTATTTACTTCACGTTTAAACATTTTTTTAATTGAAGTTACCATGCGGATTAATATAATGAAAATCCTGATTTTTTTTTTTCTTTCTAATATTCTTGTTAATAAGGTACTACTTCTCTTTTGAATCGTTATCTACACTAGTATCTCACTAAACCAAATTCAAATTTTCCTTAATTATTTTCAGTTACTTACCTACGATTTTGTATTACATTTATAGTTATTTGAATACCTTTAAGTTGAAGTTAGTGAATATAATTGCGGGAAATTTGAATTTTATTTACTGGGACTTCTTCATGAAAATTTATTGTTATTTTACTCTTAAATTAAGTTTCGATAAAATGCATCATATACAACAAAATATAAGTATTTTGAATTCCCGTCATGAAATTGTCAACATACATTATAGATACAGAGCTACTTTAATGAATTGTAATTCATTGTTGAGTGGTCGAAATTCAATTTTTGAAATTAAGCAAAAAAAAATTGACAAAGCATTCTTTTTTTCACGGATTCTTCGAAATAAATTATGTAGTTTATCGGTAAAGGAACTTTATTTCGTTTTTTTTTTTGGAAATACATTTTTCCCATTAAAACAGAAAAAAAGGATTCTTTACGATTCGTACCATTGCAAAAATTTCGTCGAGAATTGCTGCTTTTGACACGGCATTATCAAGAATTCCGACAGGCTATTCAGTTGCCAACGCTGTAAAAACAATCATATGGCAGCGAAGCAGCGATAAACAGTGCAGAAATGACGCATAACATAACCTTTCGACGTAACCTGTTAAGGAAACAACTAGCGTCAATAATTTGATGAATCTGATAAATGTACTTGGTAGCATTTAGGTAGATGTGTTGCTAGTGAAATGAACCGAGTTGATTTTCTAAGGATATCCATCGCTATATGCGTCAAAGAATTCAACCGAAAACAACAAGCGAAAGATAGATACGTATTGTTTTTTATTTTGCTATTTTCAAAATATATAGCAAATGGATGAGCACATATCTGTGGTTGCAAGTTGCAACTGTACTGTAATGTATTGCCTTCTCTTCTATTATTGCAATAATATGCAAAGTTAAAGTTTCTATATCGGAAGACCTGCCAGATAACCCTGGACGCTGCATTCATTAGGTGCGCTCGATTAAAGTGTGGAACATATCGGGTACAAGGTGTTGGGGTCGCTTTACAAAAGTATTAAGAAAAGTGCAAATTCTAGTGTGTTCGTCAATTAATATAAGGCAAGAAATGAACCTAAACTATGATCTACAGGAGATGTAAGTTCGTATAACTGTGATTAACTGTGTTGCGTCTATGCCACGACATGAGTAGTATTACACAACAGTTATAAACAATGATTCATTTTTCTTTCATTTAGACTGAGCTAAAAGATAACTCAAACAAATTACCAATTACTTCAATTCAAAATTGTTCCGATAAAATGGATGGGTGATCTAAAGTGACGTTGATCAACTTACTTATTTTATTTCTAAATATATTTATTTATAAAATGCTATAGTGTTTCTTGTATGATTTTAGGCTGACAAAACAACTTTATAAATATTCACGCTTCCTTGCATAGATATGACTAAGATATTGCTTTAGAAACATATGTAATAATGTTAATAAATACTGAAATAGAATATTTGCACATAAGTTTTTCTTAGTTCATCAAATATACCGTTTATATAACAAAGATATGCATATGTCGGCACTAGCAGAAGTCAGTTTTGAAAGTTTATATAATATTGAACGGGAAGAGGCGGGGCTGGTGACTGTGGAGGATGTCAGTTGTTATCGTTCACTCTTGCGAATGTAAAACGGATAATAATCTGGTATCGGCTCTACCTGTAATTTATATTTTAAATAGGTATTTATGATTACTATGGAAATTTAGTGACTCGCATGTTAAATGGTTAGCCCATTAATTATTTGAAGTCTATGTTACGAAAAGTAATTTTTTATGATAACCTGATGCTGCATCTTTTGTCTGAGTATTTTTTCTCAATTTTTAATTAGTTTTTTTTAATAGGAATTACAGAACGTGTACTTTAAAATCTCTTACAAGTGAAATAAATGAAAATGCAAATGAAAACGAAAATATTTATTCTTCTTTAAATCACATTTGAATGATAAATCAGTGAAACATATCTTAAAATTTTACAAAATCACATTCTAAAACAATCTAGGGTTCTATACATACACATTTCACAATGATCATTGTAAAAAATTTGATTATATATCCTCGGATATATGTATTTATATATGTTATGCGTGTATATACAAGTACAGATTTTTCTTTTTTTTTTTTAATTTACCACAATAGTAATTGGTCTCATTCACGATAACATTCCAACAAATAGTGACCTCACTTACTCTTAAACGTACAGAAATTTCGATTAATAAAGAAACAGCAAATTAATATACTTTTAAAAAAAAATATCGGTACAATAAAATTAATAATAATAATATAATATGTATAATTGTTGACTGATATTATAAATAGTGTTGAACAATAGCAGTCCGGGGTATTTTAATAATATTAAAAAGTACTTGTAGCTTTTAAGAATATACGCGAAATAATTTACTTCGATATAAATTACGTTTATTACAAGTTAAATAATCACATATACAGCCGGTATGATTCATCATACTGCAATTTTTTTTTATTAACAAACGTAGTTCTTCATTAATAAAAAATATGTATCATTTTGTATTAAATATATATATATTTTGAATTAACAATTTTACTATTTACTTCAAATAAACAATGTTAATTAATACATACATATGAATTATTTATAAATAAAGCAATATTAAGAACTCTTTCTTAAAAAAAAAAAAAATGGAAATTTTATTAATTAACGCACATTTAAAAAACTATTAAAATAAATGCACTTCATCAATGTAAAAGGACCGACGATATCACTCGCACATATCATTCACCATCTTCTCCATGTCTATATCGTTATCAATGTCTTGCGTTTCAGTTTGATAACCGTTCACCGTTTTATTAGACGTTTCCACTTCCATACTAGACGTAGACGATTCCCCCTCCATGTTCGGTGGTGGTGTCAATTTTAACAGTTTCTCCTTGAGCTGTTGGAAAACCTTCTTGAAATTTTCTATCGTCGAGAAGGTTGATCTCTTATTGTTCGTCCTGGAGACTCGCTTCTCCGCCACGTCGTTCTCCAGATCCTTAATCCAAGTCTCGATCTGTTCGATTATCTCGTCCCGTTTTAAGTAGAAATGCGCATTGATGACGTCCTTGAAGCACGGACACGGATTAACTATCTGCTCCAGCATCGCCCACCTTACCGTCGCCTGGCAGATGTTCGCGTTGTATTCCTTCGAGCTTTGTGTACCAGAGGGCGTGCCGCGCGACCTTTCGTATCCCGGCTCGTTGAAATAGGGTTCAGGTACTAGGATTAAACTTTGTATGGAGACTAATACTTGCAGGAAGCTGGAGGTTTGCGGATTCCATTTCTCTTCCGGCCGGCCGTGCCACGTGTTCAGTACGGAGAGGCACACCTTGCCGTCGTTATATAAGTTCGGATTGAATCTAACGCTATGGTGGCCCGTCGTCTCCAGGTTTATCATCATGGGCGCTTGGGGATAATCGGGCGGGAAGTAGACGTCCAGTTCGAAGCAACCGTTGGCGTAGGGAGTTTCTGCCGGTCCGGTTATTAGTACTTTCATGATATCGAGACGGTCGGTGTCGCATCGTACGAAAACGGAACTGCTGTAACTCAACGGTAGACTGGTTACTAACGTTACCGCTTCTTGGCTAGACGTTTCACTCTGGCGGGACTCGATTGATCGCCGGCCGTTCTGGCGTTATTCTCGAAGTGGTGGGATATTACGAACTTGTATCCGCCTTCTGGAAGCTCTTGAATCATCTCGTAAGTATCTGTGAAGATAAACAACGTTAATATATTATGTGTAGCAAAGTGCAGAGGTGTGTCAAGTCGCTCCGTCAATTAAACCCAATATTTTGGAATTTATAACTGTTTCAATATAACAGTACAGCAAAAAAGTGAGTGTAAAGCCTGTATGACACGATCAAAGTGTATCAATTTTTTTTAAGAAATGTCCAAACTTTGTCACCAAAGTTACATCACAAAGTTTAACTTTGACAGCCACAGATTTAAAGAGATAATTCAGGGGCCCCAGCATATTAACTTCACGGTTGTTCATTTTTGAGTTTGAGGTTAAGAGTTAAGATTGTTTTGGAGAAGGAGTTGTAGAGTGGCGAAGTGTTTGTATCAATTACAGTCACAGCTGGTCTTAATTCTTTAATTAAATTTAAACCTTTTACAAAATAATGTGTTAGCCGCAATGCTTGCGCACGCGCACACCATAACTTTGACTGGCTTTGATAATAAAATTTGTTGCAACAACAATTTTTTATGTCAAAGTAAAATTCGATGTGACGTCATCAAAGTGGCTATTTACACGACGAGTTTGAGGTGAATTTGAACCATTTTGACATAAAAAAATTAGTTACTTTGATCGTGTCATACAGGCTTAAGACTAAGGTGATAGATTGAGCGAATTGGTAGGTGAGCGGACAAGACGCGAACGCGAGAGAGACAGAGAGAGCAACGAAACAAAGGAGAATTTAGTAAAAAAAAAATCGCCGGAACAAAGGAAGGCAGAAGAAGAAGGGAAAGAGAGGAAAGAAAGGAGTACATACCCAGGCGATAACGAAGGAAAGGAAAAAAAACACAAGTGATGGAAGAATTGAAGGGAATTACGAAACAGATAATTGAAGACTTGACTAGAAGTAGTGCGGAATTAAAGAACGAAATAAAAGAACTAAAGGATGAAATAAAGGAGAACAAACTCGAATGGAGCAGCAAGGAAGGAGAGTGGAAGATGGAAAGAAATCGGTGAAAGAAAAGAATCGAGAAATTAGCAGATAAACAGGAAAACGATAATACATAAACATACAAGAAGGAGCAATATTATAATAAGTACGTGAGAAGCTATAAAAAGAAGGGATAAAACAGTAGTTACGAGACGAGCTACAGGTGAACGCTAAGGTAAAAAAAAAAGCTAACATAAAACAAGATCAAGGATTCCAAATGATAAAACTGGAAAATTCGAAGCAAGGTAGGACACGACAAAGAAAAATTAAATGAAACGGAATTATTTGATTAAGAACGAGCAATAAGAGATACGAAGAGAGATAGGCCATATAAAGCAAACTGTCAAAGTCATCAATACGGTGGAATAGTTTCAGTTAGTAGGAATTCTAAATACTTTACTTTTTCGCACTGAGAGTTTTCTTGCCATTTTCGGTTTACAATAATCACAGCGTCATTCTGATATAAATTACAAAAAAATATTTTTGAGAAAACTTGTATTAGATTTAAGTGAGTATAACTGTACAGTAGGGTTTAAAGCAAGCCAGCTCATTGGGGCTTTGATACATTTCGCATATGTATTATTTATATATTTAAATTAACGATGTTGCTAATTGTTATTTTAAATTTAAACTTTAATCTTAACTTATTTCATTTTGTATTAACAGTTATTTTCAATTTTACCTAAAGAAGGGTATTAATTTAGCCGAAACCGGTAGCGACTTACGGTGTATCGGAATATTTCCGAGGCCTCTGTCTCATGCGTTAAATCCTACTGCACGTATCAATAATTATGTTGATCTGCACATAATTTACAATAAATGTCCACATACAATTCCTATGTAGATGTTTTTTATATTTCAAAAGGTAAGCATTAGCACCATATATTAAATAGCATAATTTAATATTGATTGCATGTTTCCCACAAATAAAAAACAAATACGTTCATGATAAAAATATAAGGTAAAGTCAGATAAGTGTGTAACCGGGGCAAGTGTGCAGTTTGTTTATATTTATTTTTAAAATTGAAATACGGACGTCCTCTTGTTATAATACCAATGTACTAAACTTCATACTAATTTTACAAACAAAAGTTCGCATCTCCTAACATGTAATAACTTAGATATCTTGTAAATTTATCATACCTTATTAAAAAGACATCGGTATAGTATTACACTCTTGGCCGAACTAAAGGATAATGCTATTACTATATAAAATGCGGAACGATTACACACTTGCCCCATTTTGCTGGGTAAGTGTGTAGTATTGATAGTGTTTAAAATTTCTTTTTTTTCTAGTAAACCGTTGATAATTATAAAAGGTGTATCTATTGAAGGCTTTCAACTGAGCATACATTACGTACTTCTAGGTGTAAAATTTATCAAAATGTCTTATTATGTGAACAGTGTTACATTTTCTTCGCACTATGCAATTTTTACTACACACTTACCTGACTTTACCTTATTATAAAATATTTTTTATTAAACGATTCAACAGTTTGGTGCAACATAAAAAGAGGCTACTGTTAACCCTTAAATGAATATTACTGCATCTCTGTAACATTTAGATCCACAGGCAAATCTACAACAATTATTAACAAAAAAAATATTTTATGGATGATTTCAAAGCTTACTTTTTTTTTTGGTTTTTCAAGAACACTTCTTAAAAGCCTGCATATCACCGCTGAGTCAAATTTTCCCTTTAGTCATAATAATAGGTGCTTTGTCTTACTTACTGGCTGGCTCATCTCACTTCAGGTTTGTGCGTTAAACTACGAACTACTCACGTTTCAACTTATTTAGTGAATAACTTTCACCCTCAGTACTAAGTAGCTTGTAGTTTAAAACACAAAACTGATACGAGACGATAAATAGAAAGCACCTCATAATTGAAAATATGAAATAAATACTCACCAAATTGAAGCGCCTTCATAACTTTCAAATATCTCTCCTCTAACGATTCCAAAATCGGCTGTTCCAGATTAAAATCCCTCGAACCCTCATGTTCAATATCGGTGAGTTTATCCGTGACGTTACATACTAATGTGGCGGTCAACTGGATGTCCGGCATGAGCATGGCTAAGCCTTCGTCCCTCTCCATCTCTTCCAATTGTTCGTTCGTCTTGAATTTGTATTTGCCGCTAGTGGGTTTACCGTTGAATCTGTAAACGAAAAAAAAAAATGGTGTTATAACGCATCGTTAAAGATTCCTTTAGTGGTGCTTTAATGCAAATATCGCATTATATCACCTTTTTTTTTTGATTAACATCAAAATCGAAAATAAAACATACTTTTTTGAATTTTTTTTATGAGTCTGGGCTGACCTGAGCTTGGACGCGTAGGTGTCTACACATGTCTTCATGTTTTTGAGGAGTGAATTGATCGAAGGGCCGTTGCTCGACTTCTGCGGCAACAGCAGATTGACGAGCTGGCAGCTTATCGCTAACGCCCTCAGTATCTCCAGAGCTGCTCTGTATAAAGGTATATGTCTCGCCATGTCCAGTACTAAAAACGTTAAAATGTGATTTAACATTAAAATAAATGCTGAATATAGTTCAGTTTAACATCAAACCGGATATTAAATTCTAATACCTACATAACAATGTAAATTCTGAACCATACTCGGTCAATGTAGGTACACCGCAAGGTAGTGTAACGGGACCTTTGATTTTTTTATTATTTATTAATGATCGCCACATTATATCTCTGAAGGGTTTTTTTTTGTATGCCGACGATGCTTGCATTGTCGTGAGTAGAGAAGTTTGATATTTTGAAAAAAGTTGATACAGTTTTGAGTGAATTTGAGAGATGGTCTTCTGCTAATAAATTAATGATAAATCATGGAAAACGGTCTTTGTTGAATTTTTTAATAAATATAGATGTTCCTCTGAATTTAATTTTTTTAATGACGAAAAAATAATTATTCTCGTCAACTTGTAAATTTTATGGATTATTTTGGATAGTAATTTAGCGTGGGACGATCAAATAGAGAGCATATGTGTTAGGCTTCAAAAAGCCTATTACGTTATTAGTTCACTCAAATCTGTCTTGGATATTAAGTCATTAATTGATATTTATTACGCATTTGTGTATTCTGCTTTGACTTATGGGATTATTGTTTGGGGCCAGGCGGGTACAATAAGTCGTGTATTTGTCATGCAAAAAAGAATCTTACGACTGCTGTTTGATTTATCATTTAATAGTTCGTACAGAACCACTTTTAGAACACATGGGATTTTGACCGTAACTTCTATCTATATCTATAAACTTTTGATTCACTTGCATATCAATTTTGGAAAGTTATCGACTTTTACTAGCGCCCATGGGCACTGCACCCGACATAGGAATAATATTGTTTTAAATAGATATTGCCACTCTTTCTATAGAAAATCGCCAATGTTTGCAGGTTCATATCTGTACAACAAGTTAAAACCTGATATCAGAAACTTGACCTTAAATGAATTTAAACGAAAATTAAAATTTTAATTGAGAGATGTTTTTATGATCAGAATGAATTTGAAAACTATTTGAATAACATCTAGATATTGAGATGTATTTGTGGAAATTCGCTTCGCTTGCGCCTTTTGCGTCGCCATATCATTTTTTCTTTACTGTTTGTTAAATTTGTTATATTGTGCGTTGTGTTTATATTTACTTTTTTATTAACATTACGATTATTAAGTATACACTAAATATTTGACGACGCCTATGTCACATGTTGGTGATTTTTCGGCGAATAAAGTATCTATCTATCTATAGTAACTTGAGCAAAAATAAAAGTTTGCTTGTCTGTAGTAAAGTGAAGCAAGTGTTGTAAAAAGTACCAAGTTATAAAAATAAAAAAAAAGATTCATTTCAATACATGTATATCGCCATTTTTCTTTTTTTCATTTGCATAATATTAACGGGTTTCGTAAAATTGACAAAAATATTTATTTATACATACCGGAATCGTTTCTTAAATAGGAACTTAGCGCAGGTAACAGGGCACTGTTGCCAAGCAGTTGCGAAAATTGTGGTGGTAGTACAGCACCGTTTCCTAATTCGTCATCATTTTCGCCACCAGGATTAATGTAACTCGATAAAACTTGCAGCAGCACGGTCACGTGCTCCTCTTCGCTTCGTTGTTTCAGCAGAGCCTGTTCTACATTCCAACTTTGTTGCGTCGAACCGGTGCCAAAGCCGGTACCTGCAACGGATTTTTAAAGTAATTTCTATTTGTCCTGCATATATACAGTAGCGGACAAAAGTTAAGCAACTCCACACAAATAGTATCTTTTTAGATAATCAAAAGAGATATCAAAATGTAATTGAGATATATCATTTTGTATATTACAACGTTTATTAATTTCATATGAAGTCTTACATTTTCTAATCATAAACTGATTATTCTAAATAGAAGCGAAATTTAGGTGACAAAAGTTAAGCAACCACATCTGTTGCACATCTGGGAAGCCCGTATCTATATATTTTATGCTTGTGTGCTGATTCATTCATTAGTATGCGGTAGGGTTGACTACGTACGTGACAAATTTGTAAATATTCCTAGCGACTATGCCACGAAAAGTGTATTCAATGGATTTAAAACTGAAAATCGTTGAGCAATACGAAAAAGGAGTGTCAGAAGCAACTTTAAGTAAACATTTTAATATACACAAGTCGATAGTATCACGAATGATACAAAGATATCAAGTTAGAGGTACTAAGGTTCGTTCGAACGACCGCGAAAAACAAGTGATATGATAAATTAATTCTTCGTCAGTGCAAGATAAATCCATGGACAACTGCTCAAGAAATAAAAACTTCTTTAAGTACCGAAGTGAGCACACGCACCATACGAAGACGTCTAGTGGAGGGTGGACTTCACAGCCGAAGACCAGCCCAAAAATATGTATAGCACTGACGGAATTTCTTATGTACGGCGTTCTATACGAGAAAGATTAAATCCAAAATATTGTCAGAAAACTATAAAGCACGGAGGTGGTAATGTGATGGTGTGGGGGTGCTTTTCTGGTAGTGGGATGGGGCCCCTACATCGCATCAATGGTATTATGGATAGATTTATGTATAGAAATA
The DNA here is from genome assembly GCA_004143645.1 of Protaetia brevitarsis. Taxonomy (NCBI): domain Eukaryota; kingdom Metazoa; phylum Arthropoda; class Insecta; order Coleoptera; family Scarabaeidae; genus Protaetia; species Protaetia brevitarsis. The sequence continues at coordinate 58,622 of RXPK01000644.1, forward strand.
TATTAGAAGGCATAATGTTGTCATTTGCTGAATGGAATATGCCATGCTTCGATGGTATTTTCAGCACGATACGATCCTAAGCATACTGCTATGGTCGTTAAGGAGTGGTTAACTGAGCAAGGGTTAGTGTTATTTCTTGGCCAAGTCAATCTCCAGATCTCAACCCTATTGAGAATTTGTGGGAGATTGTAAAGCGAAGACTAGCAAACAACAAAAGGTATAATAACGCCGCTGAACTTTTTGAGGCATTATCAACGGAATGGCAACAAATTGATCTGCAAATTCTGCAAAATTTGATAGAATCTATGCCTCGACGGTGCGCAGCTGTTACCAAAAGCAAGGCATATGCCACAAAATATTAATATTTATATAAATAAGTTTAGAATTTAATTTTGGTTGGAAAGAAATACAGTCGCGAGCAAATGTTATAGACACCTTTGACAAAACTAATGGGTTTCATATTTCTTGCATTTTTTTTTGTTGACAGTTATTTCAACGTTTATATAATCGTCTTTATGGTTACAATACGTCTTTTAGAATACCTTTTGTAAGCGTATTATTTTTTTTTATATATTTTCAGTCTTCGAGATGTCACTTTCCCCCTCCCATCTAAAAAGAATTATAGCTGCTACTAAAAACACTCTAATATGCAACAAATTAATAAGATCCCTTAAAAATACGTACATCATTATAATATCATTACCTACAAGTTTTTATTTTCTCATTTCTTACTGTGATATTCGCCCAAAACTTAGGGTAACATTTGCTCGCGACTGTATATAGTTGCTTAACTTTTGTCACTTATAAATTGTAGTGATTTTCTTATACTATACATTTTGTCTTAATATTCATGTATTTTAACCGTTGCTTGTTGTTTAGATGTGCACAAAGCACATGAAAAGCGTATGTCAAAAGAATTAGGTTAAATCTTCTATCCTTTTTGTTTGCAATTATCTCATGTTATTATAATTTTTCTCTGTAGTGCGTAGTAGTTATGATTTCTTCTATTCCGATTTTGAGATAAGGCGCAATTGATTAGCAACCAGTCAGCACTTTAGTATGGATAATCAACCAATAAAATTGCAATGTTGCTCTTGTTTGAACACTAATTTGAAGCTAGGCATGCATCTGGTCGTTAATAACAACTTTTACAACTCACAGCACTCAACTAAGTTGATTTAGGTTGCCCAACAGTCGAGAATAAAACGATACCCTCATATATATATATAAAAGCGGAACTTACCTTTTGCCCAGTACAATTGACCCCTATCGTCTTTAGATTTACTCTCCTTCTGCGTATTCGGCTGGGTTTGATGCGTGAAAATGCCAAGACACGCCAACAGAAGATGCACAACCCCTATATTGATGCTAATCCGTCGAAGCAGTCGTCCGTCATCGGTTGTCAAGGGCGTGGCTTCGTATAACTTCTTCAACACCTCAAACGGAAGCGTCGGCAGAGAATCGGCTACCGGTGTTTGGAAAATATCTCCTCTATTGCATTTATTTTCGTTATTCCAAAATATTATTCGCCATTTAACATCACTTACCCTCGCCGTCATCCGTGACACCCAACACCAATCGCAATAGACACAAAGCTTTCTTGGTATCTCGCAAGAGGACTTCAGCGTAACCTGGCAGTCTGAGGAATAACCCGAAAGCGGTCAAGGAATGCGGAGGCACGTTGAATATGGCGCCCGATGATTTCATCGGCTTCGGAGTGCTGCAGGTCGGCGGTTCCTCCAGATCTTCGTATATATCGTCGCTTCCTATGAAGATAAATTACGCTGTAGTGACACTTTTTTTAATTGCGCGAATCGTTTACCTTCGACCTTCACCCAATCAGATTCGGTGGAATCTGCGGTGGGTTTGTCCACGTTCGTAGATCTAACCGTTTCCGGATAGACGGTTGGGAGGTGTTGAGCTAGCAACGCTAACCCACCCATGGAACTGAATACTTGTAAGGCACTGCTTAAGGGTTTATGGGTAGACGTCAGTTTGAGTTTTTGGGAATCGTCTTCTGTACCTAAAATTGTATCGACTATGAATTACAATATAGAAGTTGGCAACACTAATAAATAAAGGACGATTATAAACTATGGTTCGACGAGAAAAAAAAAATGCAGATTACGCGTCGTGTTACACCCGCAGGGGGATTAGGGTCGGGGATCGAACGAGATGTGGAGGTTGCATTCCGCGACGTCTGAGAAGCGACTACGAACTACAACCGAACACGAGACGGAAGATGTGTCACGGCTGTAAGGTGACTACGGTCTACAAATAGGGGTTGGAAAAACTACTATCGTGCCACACCCGTAGGGCCACTATGATCTATAGTCCTACAGGATATGAGAAAACTATTGTCGTCCTACCCGTAGAACAATTACGATCTATAGTCCTACACGAATGGAGAAAACTATTGTTGTGACACACCCGTAGGGCGACTGCAACCTACAGTCCTGCATGGACGGAGAAAACTATTGTCGCGTTACACACGTACGGCATTTGCGAACTATAGTCCTGCAGGAACGGATAACGTGTCACACCCATAGGGCGATTGCGATTTAGTCCTGTAAAAACGGAGAAAACTAGTGCCGTGTCACACCCATAGACCGACTAGATCTATGGTCCTAGAGGAACGGAGTAAACTATTGACGTGTCACACACGTAGGACGACTACAACCTATAGTCCTGCATGGACGGAGAAAACTATTGTCGCGTTACACACAGTAACGTGTGTACACGTTACAGTTACACACGTGGGACGTTTGCGAACTATAGTCCTGCAGGAACAGAGAAAACTATTGTCGTGTCACACCCGTAGGGCGACTGCGATCTAGTCCTGCAAGAACGGAAAAAACTAGTATCGTGTCACACCCGTAGCACTACTATGCTCTAGTCCTACAGGAACGGAAAAAGCTATTGTCGTGTCACATCCACAGGCCGACTATGATCTATGGTCCTAGAAGAACGGAGTAAACTATTGACGTGTAACGGCTGTAGAGCGACTACGATCTACAGTCCTACCGAAACGGAGAAAACTACTACTGTGTCACACCCGTAGGCCAATTACGGTCTATAGTCAACACGAACGGAGAAAATTATTAACGTGACACAGCTGTAGGACACCTACGATCTATAATCCCGCAGGAACGGAGAAAACTATAGTCGTGTCACATCCATACGCCGACTATGATCTACAGCATGGGGACACTGTGAACTTGAAACTAAGATGCGCACCGATAAATCGATAAAAAAACAATTAAATGAAGAAATGCGGTTGTGACGCTACCGAAATTATGGGAAAATCAATCTAAATAAATCCAAAATTTATATGAAATAAATTTATAAATCAAAATGAATACTAAAATAGATTATTTCATCTAATGGTAAATTACGAGAAAAAAAAAATAGTAATTTCTTTTAAATTTATGTTAAAGACATTTTTGGATATACTATATATAAATTTTGATGATGATTCCTAGAGTTATTATGATCAATAAAAGTCCATATGAATGTGTCTTAAACGGCTTAGTTTCAATGTTACAGGCTGTTTAATAGTAAATTCATACAATTAAACGTACTAATACCCACAAAATTATCTTAGAAATGGTTGGAAATACTATCGCTGCTTGACGTAAGTCTGTATATAAATACAGTCGCCAGCAAATGTTATAGGCACCTTTGACAAAATTAATGGGTTTCATGTTTCTTGCATTTTTTTGTGACAGATATATACAATACATGACAATACATACAATAGTCTTTATAGATACCTTTTGTAAATGTACTATTTTTTTAAATATTTTTTCAAGTCTTCGAGATGTCACTTTCCCCCTCCCATCTAAAAAGAATTATAGCTGTACTAAAAACACTCTAATATGCAACAAATTAATAAGATCCCTTAAAATACTACATATTTATAATGTATTACCTACAAGTTTTTATTTTCTCATTTCTTACGGTGATATTCGCCCAAAATTTAGGGTGCCTATAACATTTGCTCGCGACTATATGTAGCGATGGCTAGTTTAGAGTTACTTTCATTGCGGCGATAGGGATCGATCTCATCGTATCTGTGGCACACATACATGCAAGCCTTTATATGCCACTAAACAATCACCTTTCTTTGCATAGGTATGACTAAATAATGAATTTAGAAACATATTGCTATGGTATGGCACCCCGGGTTTCGGAAATTTAAATGTGTATTTTTGTTTATTCCTTATCAGCCTTGTCAAAACAATGTCAGAGTTTCCACTATTCTTAGTTTTGTTAAGAATTTTTATTTAATTGTTAGTTTCATTCTTTTTGGACGATTCTGTATATTTAAAATCATTTATTTGTACATTTTGCGTACTCCCGTATTGTTTAGTATATTTGCTAGTTTTTTCTTAGAGTTGCGCTCTGCGTTCACCGCACGAGTTTGTATATTTCATATATATATGCCATGTTACCTTGAGTTCCAAGAGGAGTTATCAGATAGACGAGCCCGCGTTTAGGTGTGTTGTTTTCGGATACTGTTTATGGTATTCCGTTTCAGTTAAGATGTAGCTCGTTTTTGGTTGTAAAATCGTCTATCTTGTAATTCTTTAGTTAAATTAGTTTTATGTAGTTGTGCACAATTCATGTAAGGTTTTTTTAATTATTCGTTCTAGAAGTAAGCGCGTTTAGAGTTTAATTTTTCCGTTTTTTTTTGTAGTTATTAATTTAATTTTATTTTATCACCTCGGGGCAGGTGAAGTGAAGCTGTGAGCTTGTTTATATTTCATTTTTGATTTTGCTTGTTTCTTTACGTCATTTGGATTAAATTTTAGTTTGCCTTGAATTTTTAAAACCACGAGGATTTTTTTTGTGGTACTTAAAATTCCTTCTAGAACGAATCTTCCATTTTGTTTGCTAAAGGATTTGCATTGTCCTTTCTTAATTGTAGAATCTTATGCAGGTTTGTTTTATGCCAGAATCCTATATTTATGGTTTTCATTTCTCCTGCAAATTTGTATCAAATGTTTTTTTCTTTTTTTTTTAAATAAAGTTAATGATTGTAAATATCATTTAAAATCACTAGTTCTTTTATTTTTGAATCTGCCATTTCAATTTTGGGAATTTATAATAATCATTTTGCAACGCCACTATTAATTTTTAGTAAATTAACTCGAGATTTAAGTATCTTGCGCCCTTTTGATTCATTTTTGCTGAGCTAGCTAAATTAATTTTGTCATTTTTAATTTCTCTTTATTTTTATGCTTGGACCATCAGTTCACAGCAATATGTAATAATGTTAATAAATACTGAACTAAAATATTCTTTTAATATAATTTTATTTGTAGTAAATTAGTAAAAATTTGCCCTGCAGTTTCCAAATCCTTAACTACCTGTGCACTAGTTACTGGCTGAATAGTGAAAGCTACTATACCGAATAATACCGATGACATACGTTCTCCTTAGCTCATAAAATATATCGTTCATATAACAAAGACATATATAATGTACCATCGAAGACAAAAGTCTTGATCCAAAATTAAAGAGAGAAATATTGAAATACTGAAGACACTCCAATGATTCTATCTCTATTTATGTCTAACTCGAGTCAAGACTTTTGTCCTTGATAGTACATATATCGCACTATTATTACATGTAGATTTTGTAGGCCTATATATTCAAGTGAAGATATGAGGGGTATGTTGCAGGTTAATTGCCTCGATTAGCTGGTATTCAGCACTCTTAAAAGGAATGTAACTGATATATATATATATATAAAATTTTAAATACCTTTACTTTGATATATCGTCAGATGAACGCAAGGCCAGTCCGTCGTAACTCCCTGATCCTCGATCATTCTCAACAGTTGCGCCAACGTCAAATTCACCGGCAGAATCTGATCGGGAAGGGCGTCGCACTTCACGACCCGCCCATCGAAATTCTCCATCCCGCTACTGCCTTCCGCGCACGTGTATCTCTTCTTCTTTAGCAGAGGCGTGGAGGCGACTTGATTTTTAGCGTCTTTGCCCCGTTTATCCTTGGCGGTAACGCCGGCGCCATACTTATATCGGAATCCACGGTCATCGACCACCAACTCTTCAGCGATTCCGTCTTTGCCGCCGTATCCTTCTTATTCGGACTCTCCGCCTTCAGACTCGTGGAAAACGATATATACTGTACTAGGATATCGCCGATCATCACATTGGTTCCGAGGTACAACAGAGCACGATCGTGCGTTTGCTTAAATGCAGGGTGTAGAGGTAAATATGGATGTAATACTGTGGAGTTTTTATATAAGGTCTCGCTAGCCTTTATGCTGACTGGTATTTTTTCGTTCTCCAGGAGCAGTTGCAAGATTAATCTGCGCATAAATCCCGTAATACCGCTGGTCTGTTGCGCTATCACCTCGCAGAGCACTTTAGCCAATAGCGCTTGATTATTCGGATGGCACAAACAAACTCGCGATAAAAACCTCACTACAACCTCCTCTAACTGGGCGAAATTCTCCGAATGGACGCTCTTTCGATTATACGAACGCTTGCACAGGAACTGTAACAGCGGTAACCAAAAGGACGATCCTCCAAAGATCCGAGCCAATCTCTCATGAGCTTCTCTTCGCTAACATTAGCGAAGAACTTCAAAATCACCGTCACCTTATCTAGTTTCGACATCAAGGACGTGCCTTCGGATTTCATGTTGCAAAATTGCAACACCGCCGAATTCAACAGCTTCGGCAATCCGGAATCCAATAATTGCTGAACGGCGGTGGGAGATCTACTGACCAGAGCGATGGTTTCCAACTGTTCGTTCGATAAATCGAGGTAGGGTAGATCGTTGATGACGAGATGGCCGTACCATTCCGAATTGTGTTCGTATATCTGTTTCGAGTCGTCGGTCATGCCTTCCGAATCCTTCTGATCGTCGGAATGGAAGCGCCGTGGTCCGTGGATAGATTCGGCACTAGAACGCCCATGTTTTGCAGGAGTAACGGGAAGAATTCGCTCTTGATGTAACATAAGGAGCACAGCAAAGAATCGAGCGCGCATTTTAGCGGGATATTCTTCGTGGCCATTATGTTAAATTTATAGATGGCGTTGAATAGATCCAAAGTGACCATTCCGGCTAGATTGTAGTTTACGTTCATCTGATTCGCGGTCCATACGATGGAAGCTATGCAAGATATGTATGCCGAACTGCAGGTGTCCATGTTTTTCGTGTGGATCGCTTGGAGCGCTGTTCTTTGCAACCATTCCAACATTAATGCGACGCGATACGGAGTATCCCTATCCTAAAAATCGATTAATAGAATTATTCCTAATAAAATCATAACCGGGATAACTTAATTTTGTTTTCTTTTGATGTTAAAACTCAATTGAAGATACGAGTGAATGAAGGTGCTATGTCGCATTTTAAAAACTGTCTTTTTTGCATGAATCAAGGTATTTTCTACCCATCTTTCACATAGCACCATCGAAAATTGCAGAAATTCAAGAACACTCAAGTCTTGTGAATGTATGAAGCGCATGTGCTATTTTTATTGCACGCAATAAAAACATTGCGAACTGTAAGGCGGCCTTTACATTTATCTTAAGTTAGTATTACATTTATCTAGATAATGATGAATAATTAATAGAACTAGTAATTGATCGATTTGAAATTTTGCACATTTCAAATTACATTCATAACAATAACTTACAATTAGTTGAACTTGAACGATTTTTATTTGATCAATTTTAACAGACATTTCAATCAATTTTGGTGCGATTGTGGAAAATTATTTATGTTAGTGGTGAATTAGAAAATAACTGCTGGTTACCTATGAACTATAAAGAAATGAAACATAAATAAACATAATCTAAACATGCGAGTATATGCAAATGGTGTGTAATAATGTAATTTTAGGTGGACAAATGAATAACGTCTTCGATGGATTAGCAAAAATTAAAGAAATATAAAATTAATGCTGCAAACTTCTCCTAGACCCCTCACCACAAACTGCACTTAACTGGACGTACGTTTCGATGGCAAAGCTATCATATTTATGCGCAGGTTTTAATAATGTTTTAATGTTTAGATGCCGCACGTGTTCACAGATCCTAACAAAACTATTAATAAATTGTATGCTGATCTTTTGTCCATAATTAGGTAAATTCAATTGTTTGAAATGTTTAAAATAAGTACTTCCTAATTATTTTAATATTGTAATTTATTTATTGCATTCTTTTTTAAAAACAAATTTATTCTTCTAGCTGTTTCCTCATGATATGCCAATCATTCACCATTGTTAACGCAACCCATCTTCTTATACTTTATTTAATTATATCTTAAAACCTTTGATAACTCTATAAGTAAATTTTATATTAACTCTGTAATTAATATTTCTTCAAAATTTGGCTAATTTATAATTTAATCTTTCAAATATTTTACACTAACACAATTATTTTGTATTCACAGTTAATTCTATTTGTATACCTGAGGAAGATACATCATGCCGAAATCGGTAGAATAAATATTTGAAAAAAAAATGTAGGAAATAAAGCAATACAAGATCTTTTCAACGTAAACAGTAGAAATTACAAAAATAGAATTCCGAGTTTAGATAAATTTACTTTCGGAAAAGTTGTAAGCATATGCAAGAGTAGAAAAAGTACTGTTGCTCAAAGTTTTCGCACCTTAATAATAACTTTTTCATAGTATCTTATCCAATAATTAAATTAATTAACTGCAAAATGAGTAACACAAAATTAGAAATGGTTACAAATTGACAACGAAGAATACCGCAAAATGCCATCAAATGCCTTAAAACAGTCATCAAATAGATATATTTGTAGCAAAAATAACGTACTTAAGATTGTAATAAAATAGATGAAAATAAGTTCTAAATTCCAACTAGATTGATCTATCTGATCAATTTTTAGACAAACGTGAATACTATATAAAATGACAATAATTAATAAATTTTTAGTAGATAAATGCAAAATTAGCTTTAAGAATTATATTCATAAAGAAAATCAATTATTTAGTTTCGAGCGCACAGCAGCCATATTAACTAAAGCAAAAAATACGAAACAAAAGTTTTTTTGAAACTTATTCATAAGAAAAACGAACGTAATGCTGTGAATGGAATGATAGCCAATATTACAAATGTAATTCACCCAAAACAGTTTCCAAAAAGTTTTACAACATGTCTCGATACAAATTAACGAATTAGAAAAGGGGTCCCGCAGGGTGTTGTTTTATGACCCTTATTATTTCTTTTTTTAATGCATTACTTTATTCATAAAACGCTTCGTTTACACTATGTATACTGACGATACCACTGTCTTCGTGATGTGAAACGAAATGAAACGAATAATTTACTCAAGTAATTGCGTAAACCGCAGTTTCTTTAAATACAACGAAAATAAAATGTACTACCTTTTCTATCCCGTATCAATTTCCAAACAAAATCTCCACTTACACGTAGGACGTTCAACTTCGATTAAAATTTTAGGAATCAGTTTTAATTTAGACGAGACAATGATGAAGATTTTCATTTTGTAATTCAGATTTAACATCAAAAGAAATTCTACTAAAGCAAATAAAATATATTTGAAAGAAAAAATAGAAAGTATAACTTACTTGATGTCCGCATATTTGATATAACAATTCGCAAGCTGATTGAGAACCGGCGGAATTCATCAAAATTTTCCCGCCGACTAGATTGAGGACGACGTTTATCGGATCGCTACCGTTCAATCTGCTATTAAGCAATATTCTAATCACATTCAACCCGTTCTGTCTATCGTACAGGCTCAATTCGCATAGAACCTTCTCTAAATTAGGTAGATAAAGGCTAGGAATATGCGTAGGAACTAACATAAGCCGCAACAAGTGTTGAGGAGGTTCGGCACTTGAGCAGCGTTGGAAATCACATTATTTTGCAGTTCTTCGTCGCTGGATAGGGTGAAACAGTGGTGCAATAGCCGCAACCATCCAGACTGTATTTGCAATGCGATTCGTCCTCTGACAGGTCGAGGATTTGTTGCTTGACGTTTCCTCCGAAGGCGGAAGTGCACAATAGTCTTATCTGTGATAGTCCGATGTTGTTTGCGTCTCTCGGTTTGTAAAGTCGCAGTTGATGCAGTTGACGACTTCTGGTACTGGTAGATGCAACCTGATGAACGTCATGCCGCTAGTTGGTAGAGGCGGACAAGCTGGTACCAATCTTGAAGGTCCATCAGCTGATACCTGATCGTGAAAGAAATATAAAGTTAATTTATTGTTGGTGCTTTGAGATTTATGCGTCGACTTTTAATATGTCACATTGCTTTTGGATTTTCTAATTTTTCTAGTAACTAGACAGCTATCAAAGAAGTGAAATCCAAACGAGATCAATGGCAACCAAAAGGTTAAGGGCTATTAAAGTAAATAATGTATAGATGTACGAAAACAAATCGTTTTATGTTATTTAGCGTTAGTGGCATGAATTACTGCGTAACCTAGGCGTATAAAGGATATTTTACATGGTTATGATTTGATAATAAATTGTATTTTCTTGTAGTATAGTTTAATTAACAGTAATTTCTCTTTAATAAAATAAATTGAAGTAATAACGTTCTGATGAGAGTCCTGATGTCCTTAATACTGCTCTAATTATACATTATTTAAAAGTACTAATGGCAGAAATCGGTCTACGATAATTCTCGTATTACACAATATATAGGGGGCGGCATAAAAAAATTGAGCGTGATAATAAACAATAAAAGAAACAATCTCGCAACGTAACTAAATTAACTCGAGGGACGGTTTTATGTCGGCTGTCGCGAAGTGAAGTCGTGTCACACCCTTGGGACGACAACGAGCGATAATTCGACGACAAAAAAAAGAAATACGGAGATTAAGCGCGCGTCAACAACCTGGGGGGTGGCTACGGTCGGTAATCAGTCGTGGGGCGGAAGAACTACATTCGTGTCACACCTTGGGACGACAAACGAGCTATATACGCACGCGAGAACGGAGAAGAAACTATATTCGTATCACCCCGAGGGACGACAACGAAATATAGGCCTACAGGATTGGTAAACGCCTACAATCGTATCACCCCGTGGGACGACAACGTACAATGGCCAAGGCGGGGGCCGGAAACCGGCGGAGTTTGCCTCGATTTCGGTAGATGCTTATATAGGCAAGCGGTGCTGGCGGGGATTCAAGCCTGCGCAAATCTAACACGGGCGCGTGGGGATATAACGTGAGTAGATTCAATGTGCGCCGCGTGAAGGGGACGCGATACTCTAACAATTCAAACTAAGACGCGTGCCGGCGAAAACAAACTAAGAAATAAATGCGGCCGTAACGAGCATAACAGAAAAAATTGATCAAATAAATTAAAATTTATGCTAAAACGTTACAACGTACGGAAGAAATTCCACTAGACCACGGCCCAACAGCCCGGAAAAACTTTTTATAACAATACACTATGTTGAAAGATACGACTTTCAATTCAAAATTTCGCTTTATGCAGATGGATGCACGTTTATTCCGCACGAAGACTAACTGTCATAACTAAAATGTTTAGACAAAATATTACAATTAGTGTGAGTCCAAATAAAAGTTTAATTCGATTATTTTTGCTATCGCTAAAATCCTCATAATTACAATTTGTTTCACCTCAGCTCGTCTCAGTGTACAATCAACTCAAAAAATAATGACAGGTACTCAAGGGGAATAGATCTACATTAAATGCAATGTGGCATAGTAATTCGCAACGTAGCAAACAATTATCCGGAAAGACGATATGCGACAAAGATGCCACAACCTTTTCGGCCTGCGCAGAATTTGACCTTTGTAGTTTTCGCCAAAGGATTAAATGTAAAAATAATTTTTGGAATCCGTGTATACGCAATCGTGGGTAAATTTTTTTGCTTCAACTATTCCTATTTTTCTTCCTCCCATTTTATTGATACTCCATTGAGATACGATGCAATTAAGAAGGACGGAACAATTTAAGCATATCTTAATTACGAAACCAACAGCGGTAAAAGATTCTATGTCGTAATTTTTGTTATAAATTTATAAAATTTACAGCATTTACAAAAGTAATGACATTGATGCAAGGAATTTATTATTATATTGGATTCTCAATCTTAAGGAGTGAAAGCTACACAATATACCAATTTATTAAGAGCCTACCAGTTATCAGTTATAAAATTCATTTAAAGTCAGGATTTTATCGTTCTACTTTGTTGTGCCTATATCTTTTATGCCTGGTTAGCAAGTATACATATACCAACAGTGTGCAAACGAAAGTAAACATACCTCTAACGCCACGGCAGAAGGACAAGTCGCTAAAGCACTCAGATGGGGCTGCAAATGTACTTCTCTCAATAATACAGCACTAGGTAACTGTAAAGTTAGTTCGGTGTGAGTTTCTTCCGGGTAAAAATGGTACGACCATTGTGGAGTTCGGGCTCTTCTGTGAGTGGCCGTGCCGGCTTGTATCAGGACGTCTGCAGGATGAGCTGTACCAGACTGGCATCTGCGTAATACCACGATTAGAAGAAAAATAAAAATCGTGATTAGGAAAAAGGAGTTATCCATCAAACCAACCTTATACTCCCGTACGGGGCAAAATTCACTAAGGATAAGTTATTTTCCAAGCACGCCTGTTGAAGCTTCTTCGTTGAAGACGATGCCGCTATCGCGGTACTGGCGTCAGATCTGGCGTTAAAACCGACGAAATGCTGCATGACCATAGATACAGTGCTGGCATGGGATACGGTGTTAGGGGCATTGCTGCTACGAACCAAACTTTGTCCTAATATCTTGATGCCGCCTAGAGGAGAATTAAACAAAAATATTCAAGTAAAAGTTTCTTTTTTTTTTTTTGGGGGGGTTAATGATTTAATGTATTTAAATTTTTAAAGTTTAACTTTGGGTGTATTTGGGGATACTTTAGTTTAGTTGTCATCCACATGGCTACAGAAGGGGGTTTATATTCTAAATTGCTAAGGTCTTGCTGCTTTATAACCGAATGCATTACGTTAAGCATTTTTTTTTAGAAGCTACTTCCATGTTTAGTTATTCAAGGTTAAGTTGTAAAGCAGTAATACTGAACTTCGTCTTGTGGTTGCGATACTGGAGAGAATGTAATTGTGAATTTTAGTTTTTTCTAGGGCTTACCCCTATCGAACCCAAAGATAAATCAAGTAGGTGTATTTTTGCTTTTTTTATTTAATAAATTTCTTTAGTTATTGCATTAAATTTGAATATTTATCAAAATTAATAGTTCTTGCTTTAGATTCTTTATTTCATTTATAGAACCTCATGAGATTAGTGGCCCAAAAATGTCTTTAATTTCCTTAATTCATTTTCATTACGTTTCGATGGAATTCCGTCTTTTCAAAGGTATTATTTCTTCGTTACAATTCTATTTCGTATTTCATAGTATTCTCATCACACCCTTTATGCAATTAAACAATTTTTAATTGAGTCACATAAATTTCAATACTATTAGTTAAATTTAAAAAAACAAACACATGATGGACAGCACATATATTTTAAAAAAGTTGTCAACGTATAAAAGTTGTACTTTATTAAATTTATAATCCCAGTTTGGCCAAGAAAACAAAATTTATTAATATTTATAGAACCTTTAGTGAAGTTACGCTGTTTAATCTGAGTAATGTTGCTCACTCTTTTAATTCATGGCAGCTCGCTTCAAATAGAAACACAGGCATAATTTTAAACATTCTTTACATCAAAGTTTTACGTTTTATTTTCATATTATACAGTTCATATACAATAAAATTGTTACGATCATTTGTACAAGTATTTGGGACTCAGATATCTTACGCTCTTCTGTATATTTTAGTTTAAATGGTAATAATCAATAACTCTACCAACTAATACATTGTTTGTCTGAACGTATTGCTTTGATATTTTGTTATTTTAGTAAAACATATTGTCTGTACCATGAAACATATTTTATTGCTAGAGCTGGGTTAATTCAATTTATTTTCTTCTTACTAGAGATTGGCAATTGGCCAAATGTTTTAATCAGAATTTGATTTAGATTTTGTTTTTTGTTTAATACTAAGATATTTATTTAATATTTTAATTTTCATGTCTAACTTCTGTGCGCTTTTGAATTATCGTACTGAATTGTGGTAAATATATGATTTGTCGCTTCTTATTGCCGATATTCACGATTATATAACATCTAAGCAAGCCTTATCGTGTTTCAATTTCGTGTCTTTCTCCTGATTTTCCTCCTTTAACATCGCGCAGTTTCTGGGTTCTTGCGAAGTAGCCAGTAGATGTTTTTAAATCACAGTGGCGCCTTTTTACTATCTCTTTGAATCACCCCGTCTTCACTCGCTACTAGAGTAAGTCAGAGTTTGGAGGGAAAATAGATTTTTTGCGTTTTGGACCGATTAGCTAAGAAAGGCGTGACAATTTAAAGGAAATAATCTGCAAATCGGTAGACATTGACGAAAAAATAATAATTCCTGGTAAATGCTGTCTATAACTACATAATATTGCATGGCCATCTCTGTCCACTCTATTTTAGTAGCGCAACTAGAACTGTTCAACCCGGCATATTATGAGTTTTATATACCCCCTTGATTTTACGAAATAAAAGGCGGGAAAACATTTAAGTTACTGAAAATTTATTTCGTAATTAAAAATTAAAACTAATTTGTTTTTGGCGATAAAGCAACAAGAATTACCTGCAAGGACGAACGATCTCAACGAATCCTCCGTATCCAGAACTTGCAATATGAACCACAGTAAAGGTTCGCTCAATTGCGGCGCCTGCGATAGGAATATAAGGAGCGGCTCCATTATCAGAGATTTCTGCGAAGCCTTCCTGGCCAGCGCCGCCAACAGGTTAAATACGGCGTCCCCGACAGTGGTGGGCTCTCCCAGATCGGCAATGGTACTCTAAAAATAGATAAATTCATGTGCTCGCGATACTACACTGGTAAAGATGATGATGTTACTTGTTGTGATATGTTAGCTAACATAGATAATGAAGAAGCCTTACAAGCTGCCAAGGCTTGACATAATCTGATAATGCTCGGGTGGTGCTGTAAAACGGTGTCGGCGAGGCACGGTATCGGAGGATTGTTCCTGACGGTATCTTGGTGGATTTGTTCCGCTTTGCTCTCGTCTGTCTGAGACGATATTGAGGTTTCCGTTTCCATCGCTTCCTGGAAGTGTGTAAGTGTATAATGAGCAGGGTATGATATTAGTATCGCTCTACTAATTTAGTAGTTTGGGCGGTGATGCAACAACATTTACAAAAGTGGGCGTGTCTAAAATTTCGAATGTACTGCTGTGGTTTAGCGCCCCGGTTTTCGCAAATTCAGTTTTAGTCGTGTTTTATCCGATCAGCCTTTATCAATGTTTCATAAGAGTTTCCACAAATTCAATTGTTTATTTTTAAATAAGATTTAGTTAATGAATTAATTGTTTAATTTATTTATTTAAATGTTCAGTTGTTTTAAATTAATTTCACTCTGTAAAATGGATAGCGTTCGCTAGTGTAGTTCTTGCCCTTTCTAGTAGTTTTCTTCGATGATTTGTGCGTTGCGTTGCACGCAGCTGTTGATATAGGTATACGACTGTTTAACCTTGTGAGGGCTAGTTCCTAGATAGATGCAAGCGTGAGTAGTTGTACTTTTATATTCATTGCTGCCATTTTGTTAATACTTTTGATTTAGAGATTTGTTTCGTTTATTTTTGAATTTATTTCGTCCATCAAGGAACTCGCTATATAATAATTGTTATTACATTGTTGTGTACACAATTTAGATATAAGATCATTTATTATTTTTGTTCGGGAAGGTATTTTAGTTTAAAGAGTTAATTTTTTCGTTTTTTAATTTTGCTGATTTGTAATTATTTATTAATCACCTCGGGTTGGGTGAATAGAAGCATTGTGCTTGTATTTGAATTTTTCTTTTGTAAATTTACTTAAATTATCCACGTTTAATTTAGTTTGTTTCAATTTTGAAACCACGTGGATTGATTGATATAAATAGGACTATCTTCCTGAACTAATTTGTTTTTTTTTTTTTGTTTGATAGAGGATTTAGCATTATCCTTTTGTAATTTAGAATCGAGCAGTTTTGATTTAGACCAGGACCCTTTGTCCACGGTTTTTTCTTTCTGCATAATTGTAATTAACAATTTTTTTTTTATAATAAAAATTCTTGATTGTTATTAACGTCATTCCTAATTCTGTTCTTTTATTTTTGATTAAACCTTTCCAATTTTTGGGGTTTTAAAGAAAGTCAGATTTCTTTCACCCAGTTTTTACTTTCCATGATTAAATTCAAGTTTTAATTTGCGAGGGTAACTCTGAGTTTAATTGTTCTTTTGCGCCCATTTAAATTTATCCTTTGAGCTAACTTAATTTTCATTTTGCAATTTTCAAAATTCTTTTGTTACTTTCAGTACACAGCAGTACGTAGCCACGCCCACTAGTACTCATACTGCATTCTTTCCAGCCACGCTGTAATGGATAAGTTTTATCAACCCTTTACATCTTAAGAAGACATACACGTTATCAACAAAACTTGCAGAATGACAAATATATCAACTATAATGCTACTTGTAATAAATGTTAACTTGATAATTACTAATAGTTAATACATATGCACTGAAAATACGGAATGCAATGTTGATGCATTTTCTTCTGTCAACTTTTGTCTTCGTTTTTTTCTCGGTTGGAACGATATAACATAATCTACTGCTTCAATATTTAACGCGTCTTCTTAAAACAAAAAGGATTTATGTGAAGAACTTACTGGTTGGTTGCCTATATTCGGCAACGGAGTTTGTATCAACTTCGTCAATAATTTCAATAAAGATATGAGCAACATATCCCAAGAAACCGGTCTGTCTTGTTTGTTAGTTTCCCCTCCCAGCACCGACGCGAATATTCCGCTGAACGAATGAGACGTTTGGCTCAGCCGTTCTCCGATGTTGACGCATTTAATCCTGTCGCTATTCGACACGTAAGAATGGACTAATACACCTACACAAAGTAGATAAAGCTTTAATGCGAAATTTTAATTTTGTCAGTTTAGTCTAGAGGACGAAAGAAAGGTTGGATAGTTTTAAAAATTTTGATACAACGTGTAATAACGCTGTCCTCATTCAGTTTTAGACGACTCTAGAACAGCACTAGTTCAATTATATGTAAAACAAAAAGAACTAACGAAGAAAGCTACATATGTTAACACTGTTGCAAAATCGATTGCTCTACAATGTGATGTAATGACTAAGGATGTTTTGCGAAAACTTGCCAGAGTTAATTAATCAGAATAATTGTAAATAATACTGTTAAACGTTTTTATTCCAGCTTTGGGAACCAAAATATCTCTACTACTACTACGAAAACTTCAAAGTTAAACGTGAGTAAAAAATTGTAAAAGATGACGTACGAATTATATATCTTAAACATGTAGTGGCTGTTAATTAATTAAGGAATATAAACCGCTGGAACAGGAAAAAAAAAAAAATAAATCGAAGGAAAAAGGGTTAACAGGAAGGGATCTACTAATGTTAATGGTACAACTGATAATTCTTTTCTGAATTGAATTCAACAAAGAAATTCATGTGTATGACTCGACGACCCCCAGAAGGTAAAGCCATACTTCAGCCTAGAATAGATCACACTACAATACTTTTTAAGTTTGTAACTTTACAGCAAGCTCTATTCATTTTACCAATAACATCGATACAATGTTTTTTTTTTTTCCAGTTTAAAGTCTCGTCTATATAAATTCCAAGAAATTTCACTTACTCAGCGAATAATGAAAAGTTTTCACGGAAAATCTGACGCATAACATAATCCGCCGTCTGAACAAACATAATAAGTCGGTAAAAGATTTATAATATATTGTAATTGATGAAATCAATGGTCTTTAATAAAAATCAAAAACAAAACAGGGCCCAAAATTGATCACTGCGGCACACCTAGAGTAACTGATGATTATAGAGAAGAAAATGAATTTAAAATGTAGCTTGATGATTTGTATGAAATTTTAACAAATTGGTTTTCCCCGGTCAAAATAAACAACGAAACAGGACCCAAAATTCAACCCTTATGGTACATCTAGAGTAACAGATGAATATAGAGAAGAAAATTGATTTAAAACGTCGTTTGATAATTTGTGGGAAATTTTAACAAATTGTTGCCCCCGGGTAAAAATCCAAAACCAAACAGGACCCAAAATTGAACCCTGTGGCACACCTAGAGTAACACAATGAAAATAGAGACGAAAATGAATTTAAAGCGTTGTTTGATTGTATGAAATTTTTAACAAATTGTTGTCCTAAACAAAACAGGACCCAACATTGAGCCCTGTAGCACACCTAGAGTAACAGATAAATGTAGAAAAGGAAGTTGGTTGAAAGCGTTGTTTGATGATTTGTATGAAATTTTTAACAAATTGTTTGTCCCAAACAAAAAAGGACCCTATGGCACACCTAGAGTCACATAAATATAGAAGAAGAAATTGATTAAAGCCGTCCGTTTGAATGAATTTGGTTGCGAAAATTTAACAAAATATTGTCTCCCAGTTAGAAACCAAATATTTTTTTTTATCATTGATACGCATGAATTTTTACTACGAATTATGATTTTCTGTCGTTGTAATATCACCAAATTACAGAATATTCCGAATGATTTTTCCAGGTTTCTTGATTGGTGTATGAACTTTTAGGTATATAACAATGCGAAGCTAAGGCTGCTTAAATTTTTTGTGCATTTTTGTCAGCGTATCTATCTATTTGCAGTCTACTTCATGGAATTCATTTTTTTGTTATCAGGAATCCTCTAAGTAAATAAAATAAAAAAATTTCCCTCTGCACCAAATATTCTTTTTTTTTTGGGTAAAATGCACCTAGAAGATCTAAAAAAAGCTCCCGGTTTTCAAAGAATTTTTTTTTAAGCGAATCGACTCGAAGAACTTGGACGTATCAACAATTTTCAACTACCCAACCTTTCATAGTTTCCTTTTTTAGTCCCCATCCGTCGGACTACGCCCTCTTCATCTCTTACCTGTACATTCTAAAATGCTTATGACGATACCCAAATCGGCATTCGTATAATCCAGATACACCATCGTCTGTAACAGCTTGCACTGCGCATCCAACGGTCCTTGGCGCGCATTCAGCGGACCCGAAGGCTGTAC
Source organism: Protaetia brevitarsis (assembly GCA_004143645.1). Lineage (NCBI taxonomy): Eukaryota > Metazoa > Arthropoda > Insecta > Coleoptera > Scarabaeidae > Protaetia > Protaetia brevitarsis. The sequence goes on from RXPK01000644.1 coordinate 77,791, forward strand.
CAGTTGATAGATTATCTTCAAGAGTAAACTTTTCAGCAGACTGGCAGCTTGACTATTTGGACTGACGACGTCACACCTCATATGTAATCTACCTAAAAATCGTTTTAACGCCTGCACAGTGACGGTCCAGCCTGTAGGAGAATTTGTAAAATAAAGATTATTAAAAAATTATCACAGTGAATATTTCGTTGAAAAATTTTGTTTGTTTGTTTTTTAGCCAATAATATATATACAGAGTGATTCTCAATATATGCGACAAACTTTAAGAGCTGAATTCCTTGAATTTAGATCCATAAAAGTCATATGAGTATATGTCCAAAACGTTTGTTTAAAGTTATATGAATTTTAATAATAAATATGAACTATGACTAACACATATAATATCACAGTTGTCTCAAAAACTATTGTGTGGAGATTTTTATTGTCATTTCGATATTTGTCAATATTGTCAGATACATCAGTTATTGCCAGTTTCTGTTTTCTAAAAGATAATTACAACGAATGCTGAGATGTGTGATATGCATTTCTTACGGTCTCCATGGAAATCGCGCTGCTGCTAGACGTCTTTTTGAAGAAACGATACCCGAACCGTATCATCCCGCATCATTCAAATTTCCGTCTCAACCAACTCTAGTGAAACGAAAAATTTTTAAAAAAACGGACACGACTGATAACGGACCCATCTACAGTGAGAACTCCACAAGGTTGAAGAAATGTACTAAATGATTGAAGGAATCCTACTACAAGCACCAAAAATGCTTTGCTGTGAAACATTAGTCAGACCACATTGGAATTAGAAGATCACTGTCGTATCCAATCACATTCAATTGGCAAAGCACTTGCCGCAGATTTTCGCAAGAGTGTTTGTCAATGATGCAACACAAATCTCACAAAATCCTGACTATTTGGCTCAAATATCTCACCGCATAAACTACTTCTCTAGAAACGATATAAATTTAATAATCACATATGGGCCGAAGAAAATCCGCACCATACTAGTGAAGCCGTCATCAACATCAATTCTCTGACAATGTGGTCGAATTGTTGGAGATCCTTGATAGGTCCACACTTTTATCGATCGTTAAATGCGGTATACCCCATTTTCTTGAAAGAGACTACCCCTACTGTAGGAAGAAGTTCCTGCAATAAGATTACAAATTATTATGCTGACAAGCTCAGCGCATTTTAGTTAGTGCTCGCGAGTTTTTGGACAATACGAATCAGATCGGTGATAGGACTGGAGGTCCACAACTCGTGGCCTCTCGGTCTCCAGACTATTCTTTGGACTTTTTCTTGGGTCACCTTAAGATAACTAGTTATACGACTCCATTGAAAATGTCGATGCAACTCACAAATCGACTGATCGCAGCTTTTCAAACAATTCTTCGAATACCCTGTATTCTAGAACACTCGCCATTCAATACGCGGAGGATAGAAGCTTGTATTGCATTTGGGGCGGTCATTCAAAGTTAGTACGATTAATTTTGTTTATAATCTTTCTAATTAATAAAAACATAATTATGTAACTTATTAAACATTGTATCAACTTAAACTAAGCCATTTTGACATATGTTCTTAATGAACTTTATGGTCAAAAACCCAAGAATCAGGCTCTAAAGTTTTGCATATATTGAGAACAACTGTAATATTTAGGAAAATTGTGGAA